>PVIW01012164.1:0-33536 GCA_004026585.1 Noctilio leporinus | reverse complement strand
TAGCCCTTTCTGACAGGCAGCACATTTGGAGAACAGGTGTGAGGGGATGGTTTCACAGAACCAGGAAAGATAGGGCATAAACCTTGCACCCTGTGCAGTGTTGGAAAAAGAAGCAGGAACAAGTATGCGCCTAACAGAGCAATGGCACCTGTGGTTTAAGGTAGCCATGCTGGACGCCGTAAGCCACTCTCAGGGAGCCCGCACGGCCCCTGTGTCTGACCTAGTTTGTGACAGGGACTCTATACTGCTGTTCACAGGACAGTGCACAGGACAGCAGCAGCCAAGCTGCATTTGACCTCTACATCCTCTGTATCATTTCAACACCCTCAGAGGATAAACAGCTGCAGACACACAGGGGCATGCAGGGGGGCCAGGGGCAGGCCACGGGATGGGAACCCAGAGTGAGAATCGTAAGGTGGGGGATTCCAACCCTCCAGAGCAAGCCTCCCTATCAGGCAGACCCCATGTTCCTGTTCTAACCCAGCATAGCTAATGGGTAGCCACCCCAGAAGAGCAGATAGGAGACACCTGAAGTGTTTCCTCATTGGAAGAGCACTGCCATTCAGCTATGGTTTAGAATAGTGGGTATACTTCCTACGCATGAACATGGGTGGCACAAGACCCCAGGAGGAGTGCAGAGTGAAAGGCACCTAAGACACAGGAAGGTAGGGCAAGATCACAGGGCACAGACATGCAGCGGCGGACAAGTGTGGATCCCTCATGGCAAACACCAAGGACACACGGCAAAGGAAACTATCCACCCTTGGACACAGACAGAGAAACATGGACACAGGAAGCAGCACCCCTAAATGCACATAGAGCAGTACTCTGCCATCACTTAGGGAAGGGTCAGGGGAAGGAAACCGCATGAGGAACGCAACATTCCAAATGGACTGCCATGCAGGCCTGTCACTTGTGCTGTTAGACAAGAGTATGGAAAGCAGCCAGCAAACATTCCCCCTTCCTGGGCACGGGTTGTGCCAGGGACAGACAAGAACCAATACTGACACCATGTCCAAAAGACAGGACATAGGCTGGCCAGCCTTTTCCAGGACATTCCCAAATACACGATGTTGCCTGAACTGGCCACCACATGCAATCAGGGAAGCACGATGGAAAACACAATGCAGGTGATGGTTAACCCTGCAGTTCAGGGCAGGTAGCACGGGAAAACGTGCTGTTGGCGGCAGAAGCAGCAGCAGCTGGCAGGAGAAACGTGTAACCTGGGAGGACAGGGAAAGGGACTTCCTGACAAACACAACAGTGGACACTTTTTATGAAAGCAGAATACTGACTGCGTTAGGGAAAGTGAGCATCCAGGAAGGGACAAGCAGGGTCACAGGCCTCCCTTTCAGCTCCCTTGGGCCACCAGAATGGCTGAGGGTCATCAGCCATGCATAAGTGTATCTGAAGAATGCAAAGGATTCCTCAGGGATGAACACCATGGCAGCCATGCATTGAAAAGAGACAGACGCAGAACATGACAGTCAAGCAAGAGATGGAACCTCACGATGCCAAGCATGGCAAAGGGCAACAGCAGACAACAGAGGACCCTCCCTGCACAGTGGCAGGCAGGCCGCTTCGACAGGAAAAGTGTCACCCAGAGGAACAACTCCCTGCAAATGCTTCTCCCCAACCATCTGTAAGACACAGGGGCACACTCACAGTGTTCCATGGTTCTGCATGGAAAATAAAAGTGCACCCTGTTCTGCACAATGGCCATGGAATGTCCCTATCCTCATGATGTGTGCAAGGGGACAAATTGGAAAGCACACTGGCAAGAAGATGGAAACACAGCCCATCATCCTGTGCCTGTCCTTGGCACTAGTGAAAGGTCCTGAAAGCCTCACAGAGTGGCAGAGACAGCAAACCCCATGGTGCCTTGATCAAACTCAGACTGTCACCCAAAAAAAAAGTCATTTTCCTCAAAAGCCAGGGCCAAAATGGTCACAGCTTCCTTCACCACAGCGTTGGATGCTGTGTGTCTTGGGCAGGCAGGGGTGGGGAGGGGACAGTCAAGTCAGCCTACACCCACTCACTACTCCGGGCCTTTGAAGGAGGCCTAAACTGTCAGAATTCTGCCCCACCCCAGCAATTCCTATGTGACCACCCCCGCCCCCCCATGGATACCAGAATGTCTTTTCCCACAGCCAGGAGGGGAGACAGAATAACTGCCTGGCAACAAAAGGCCAAACAGAAACCTGGAGAAGATGTGAAGATGATGGTTGTCAGGAGCATCAACCTGAGAAGTCACCATGACAGGCAGACACCCCACCCCCTGGCCCATAGTAGCAGGAGTGAATATTGCCCCCTGCCCTACTCAGACATCCCCTTGGTACCAGTGTTGTTCTAGGGGCCTACTATAGATATGTACCCCACACACACTACAACCCAACATTCTCCATGATTAGAACCAGTGACTCCTGCCTCCCATGGACCCTCCCCATGGGAGACCCCTACAGAAGCAAAACATAGTCACCTTAGACTCTAACAGACTGAGCCAGGCCCTGGCCCCATCTCACCTGGCTGCCAATTTATTATTTCATAAAAAAGATTACTTTGTTAAATGAAAAAAAAAAAAAAAAAGTTATCTGCCTTCCAGCCCACATCCTAAAATGTCAAATGGGTCACTGGGCCATAGCTGCAGATTCAGGGGAGGGACATCAGGCTCACAAGCAACACAGCACCAAATGGATGCCCAGACAGGGTTCACGCACTGCGGCCAAGCATGACGTTCAGCCAGCTCCTGAGGTGGAGGCCCAGGAAAGTGCACCAAACACAGATGATGGACACACCTAGGCAGGAATACGGAAGGAATGATGGAAGGTTCACGCGCAAAGGCCAATGGATGGGTAGTCATGAGCAGTGCATGAAACTCGGCCCAGCAAGCAATAGGTGCAGTGATGGAGAACGGAAGTGGACACTTAGGAACTATCCAACGTGGAAGGTTGCAGTACAGCACCATCCCAAATTGCTGGCGAACAAGACCAGACAGATGGGTGAACACTGGCCTGCTGCACTGTTTCCTCTAACGGAAAATAAGAAGTGATGTTAAGAAATGTCCGCAAGAGGGCAGCACTGACACAAAATGGAAACAAACGGAAAAAGTTCCTTCCTGTCAGATTCTGGAGTCACACAGGAAACCCTGCCCTCCAGTCTGGGAAGGTAACCTCCGTGGAGGGAGCTCTGGCCTGGGAAGGCTAAACTCCATCTGTCAAGGACCAGACAGGGAGCCTGGCTTCCATGACATGCAGACACCGTGTTTGCTTCTTGTGAGCAGAGCTCACAACCACACAAACCTGGGACACTGTCGGGCTCCTACTCAACCAGCACATCCATGCCTCACAGTCAGTGGAAAAGCCCAGGGACAGACATTGGAAGAATGGAAACTGTGTCCGTGCAGAAAATGCAACACCAGAAAAACAGAGTTGGAGTCTTCCTTCCAAGATCTCAAAACACCAAAATAAACTGACCCCATGCTGTACATACACATGGACACAGCACACAGGCAGGCATGCCAAAGGAAACAAAGGAACACGTTAATAAATTTAGAGAATAAATAATAGAATAAATGAAAACCAGAAACCTCAGGTAACGTCTGAAATGCACAGTTCACACGACACAGAAACAGGACACAAGCAGGGCTTACCACACAGGAAAAGCATTTCCTAATAAAGATAAAGCTTACCACACAATACAGTTCACATGCTTGCAAACACACAACCGAAGGAATGCCCCTGGAATGGCATGGAAGGGTTAGATCAGCAAGATCCAGACCTGAACACACAGCTCCTTCTACCCTCACCTACGAAGTAGTGGGAAGGGCAAGGAAGGAAGCTGTGATGACAAACCATACATGACATATTTGATATCCTGTTCACCACACAGGGTACGCCTTTCGGAAACACAGCTCATAAAAAACAGTCATCACAGCCCTAGCAAAGCCTGACATGACGTGCCATCAGAGCGCTGGCTGTTGCCTCAGCAGATAGGGCACCAGCCTGCCCACTCAACAGTCCAAGGTTCAATGACAAGCCGCACGATGTTGTTCATGTGAAAGGGGAGTAAACAACGAGACCCATACCTAGAGGCAGGGGAAAGGCAACCATCTGTTGATACCGTGTCCCTCCACTTACATCCCTTCCCATCTGTCAAGTATTAATTGGGAAGTCTAACCCAAAAGCCACAAGGAAAGGGAAAACACAATCCCTTGACAAAATCAGTCACAACATATGCAAGTGACAGAGCTCTAAGGATTCAGGGAAAACACCCTCACCATCCTCCTGGGGGTTCATGGCCAACACACACTGACATCTCATTCAGCTGCAGCCCCAGAGGACTGCAGGCCAAACTCCCATTGTGGGCCTTCCCTGACCACCCAAAAGGACATGAGCTCTCCAAGACAACAGCTCCCTTGGACACAAAGGTTGTGATACTGCAGTGAAATGAGTGGGCACCTAAGAAGATGGAGGTGCTCATTCTATTCACCATCGCATCCTCTACCCTACACTGGAAAAGTTTTGCTAACAAGCAGAGAGTCAAGGATCCAGACCCACCTTCCTCTGCTCTTCCCGTTCCTCTGAAGCATACACAGGGGAAGGAAGGAAGAGGATCACCAGGTGACCTAGTCAACAACAAAGCAACCATAAGTAGATCCCAAGGAGAGTACGTAAGGAACGGGGTAGTCAATGGCCAGGGGAGCAAGGAAAGGAGATCCTGGGGAACCTAGAAAATGTCTGCATGAACCAGCAGCAATGGCTGATGAGAATGAAATTGGAACAATGTCCAACACACTCCCCATGAACATGAAAGACCATCTGGAAGACGAACTGCACCCTTCATGAAGACCCCATCTGGTAGAACAACGTTCAGATCATGGCACAGCTCCCAGCAGCCAAGAAAGGGGCCCTTTCTTGCCAAGCAGACGGAACACAATCCATTGCAACCGATGCAACAACTGAAAAGACTTCAGCCACTTCAAAGATGCCCTTTTACAGAAGCAGAGGGCACATCCGTGAAAATCAGCTTCTGCATAAGGAAGGAAACTAAGCCTCTGATGAACATCAGAGAAATGGAATTAGGGGTCACCATGAACGCACAGAGAAAGCACACAGCAGAAAATTAGGAAATGGACGGAGAGCCGGTAGAAGCACAATCCCCTGCTTCACCTGCATGTCCCAGCGATGTTTTTAAAACCAAGCAGAGGGAGGAAGACCCAGAAAAGGCACGGGACCACAGAATAGGCATGAAACAGACCTAAGATGGGCCAAAAGTTTCCCTCCCTAACCACCTGCTATGCAAGGGAATCACACTCCTATTTTGCAGCACAGCTAGACAGCCATGCAGCTGCCAAAGGCCATGAGAACAAGTCTTAGCTATATCCTCAGCTGGTAACTATTCTGCCAACAGACACCTATTAGATCTGAAACTTACATGAAAACACAGCTCTGGATCAGACAGAAAAGGTAAGGAAACCAACAAACACCTACCGGTGACATCAGGTTTCCAAACACTGTAAACATACTACTGTCTTTCAACAGTACAATGACTACCATGAAGTACAATATTGGGACCTCAACATCACACAACATGGCAAAGTAGCCACACACACAGCCACACACTCCACATACACACACACTGGCAACTGGTACTGCCTGCAGGGAGGACCCCTGCAGGAATGGATGAGGATTCCAGCAGACACGTAGGCAAGTGTCGCGGTGCAGAGCAATTCCACTGAGCAGTAGCCTGCAAGGGCAACAGATACCAAAGCCATTGGGATTCCGGGCCCTGAGGTCTAGGTGGCGAAAACGGGGATGACGGAGCTCTGTCTGCACAACCCCGGGCAGGTCAACGGGGAAGAGGAAGTCACCTCAGCAACCGTAGCAGAACCTAACAAGAACAGCTGACACAAGATAGAGACATGGAACCACGACCAAGAACAACAGCCCATGGTGACCCCCTGCTGCGAGGGACGGACCCTGCGAAGGACACTTGGCAACATTGGCACAAGGTAGGAAAAGGGCTGCACTGCCAGGCTTTTCAAAGGGGTGAACAGCCAAAGACCAGCATCCTGTTCTCGAATTATCCAACGTGGATGAAAACCTTTGCACCCCTTTTTCCCTCACTGGACTTATGCAGGTCCCCTTGCAGGAGACCATGACGGACCCCAGCACCCTCTGTCCTCCCACCCTGAGGCCTCCTTGGTCGCCGTCCCTGCCATGTCATTACCATGAATGTCCACCAGATGGCAGCATGAAAACACGCCGAAACACAACCTCCAGTCCTAGGAATGGACCCAACAGGAAGACCCAGGCCCGCCCCCTCACCGAGCCGGGGAGTAGTCAGCAACAGACCTCCATGGACACAACAGGGGGTACCTCCAGCCCTCCTCAGGATGCCTCCCACCCAGGCAGCCCTCCTGCTGTCCTCAGAACCTCTGTCAAAAACCAGCATCTACCCGCCGAGTGCGGACTCCAGGCAGCTGAAGGTCTCCTACTTTGGGCACCGTGGCCATGATGCTGGAGACCCCTGGAGAAGACCTCCCGGAAAAGGACCTGATTCCTAGGGAACCAAACAAGGGCAAGAGAATGATACAGGGGAGCACACACCTGCCACATGCAACTCTCACGTAGCAGAACTGATCCAGCACCCGCATGTGACATGACCATGGACACAGGTGATGGACGTGAAGAAGCCCCTGTGCGGACAGCACGAGCTTCCTCCGGGGCACGGAGCCCGGAGCCGAGGCCGGTTCCTTCCTCACAGCACCTCCTGCCATGCGGGGGGCTCTCCAAGAGGCCTTGGAAGCACCAGGAACACAAGGACATGCAGAGTCAACGTGAGCAAGCACGTCCAGAAGGATCTGCAGGTCAGCATCCCTGAGCCACAGAGCACAACCCTGGTCTGTGACGCCCTAGGCAGTATGCCCTCCGCAGTCGAAGGAAAAGAGGGGACAAAAAGGAAACGCTGCCTCCTGTGCACGGCTTCCCCGCACCCAGGGACACCTGAGCCTGTTCCCACCACTCCCAGGAAACCTGGCAGGCCTGACCCTGGGACCCACGCCACCCAGCACACGACGTGGAGGAAACGGAAAGGAAGGCTGCCCAGCACCCTGGAAAGGAGAAGCAGCCGTAGGACATGCAACCCTGCGGAGACAAGACACGCAGCCGGCACCCAACACCCACAGGTGCGCGCTAACCCCGCACGGCTGGAAACAACCGCAGGCGCCAGGCGGTCATTCCCAACAATGTCCACAGGAGGGCAGCACAGAGCGGGAGTTCGACCGCGCACAGGGGATCCACACCTGGGATGACGGGGGCCACCGAGCTGATAGGGCAATGAAAACCCTCCAGCAGGGTGCAGGGAACGGGGACGTGATGGAAGCCGACTGCACAGGCACCTACTCAAAGGTCCCTGCCAGTGGCTGTCAAGGCAACAGCTTCCTGTCCCCTGGAGAGGACGACCAGCAGGCAGCGAAAGGACCCCGGAGGAAAGAGAGGGAGCGTGGAAACAACAGGCAAGAATCCGAGACACGAATGCCTGAGGACCCCCGAGGAGCAGAAGGGACCCCCCAAGGAGAAGGAGACCCTGGGCGGCCAACCCTACAGCTGGGAGACGCCCACAGCCAGGTGCACCTTCGGAGGAGTCAGTTCCAACGACGGCACCGTGTCCCTGAGAACCTACATGGGAGAGGCTGCCTTTGGGGACCCGGGAGGCGGACCCGGGAGAAAGGAGACGCTCCAGCATGGCCAGCCCCTGGGCAGCCTCGGGGCAAGACTTCCGCAGGCAAAAGAGGGCAACGACAAACTCAGGAAGGGAAGGGACGCCTCATGCAGAAGAAGGAAGCCACATGGGAGGAAGGCAGGGCCCACAGGAGGTCCCAGAACTGAGAACAGGCCCGTGATGATCTAGGACGCAGAGGAACATCCCAGCTGCTGTCCGATGCCCGGAGGAGCTCCTGCAACACAGGGTTCCCAGGGCCCAGGCCACGTCTCCCCAGACACCCGACTCCTCCGGGAAGATCGTCCCCTGTCCTGCACCGCACACCCGTGTCCAGAGTAGGAGAATCTCCTGGTGCTGGCACCTCCGTCCACACACCGAGCTCCCCAGGCATGATCCGCTGCTAAAGCAAATGTCAGCCACCCAGACCCGTTTCCCGAGGCTGCGGATCCATGGGACCCCTACAGCCCATGTCCTCCTACAACAAGGGCTGCACTTACCCACAGGAAGGTCTTGACCCATGCGTTTTCAGACACACATAGACAAATGCCCTTCCACCCCCCACACCCATTCCTTCCAGCACACAGACTAGGAGAAGGAAGGACATCCAAGGCTCCCACAGCACCCCAGGAGCAGACGCCCCTCCAGAGGAGGAACCCCCACCCACCTCCCATCCCTCCCTGCGCTGGGAATCCCCACTCACAGACGGCTGCAACGCATGACACCACTGACAAGAAAAGGATCCCCTTCAAGGACCGAAGCACTGGACAGCGCAAACCCAGGCTGCCGCCAAATCCCGTCCCTTAAACCCAGTAGCAGCTGCACGAGGAACATGCAGGGATGTCGGCTTCGCCACAGCACACGCCGTCCAACCTACACGGATGGTTCACGCAGCACGAACCCTGCCGTCCCATGGGAGGGAGTCATCTGTCCTTCTGACCTCCAGGACCCACCACATTTGGGGAAAGATGGGCTGCACTGGAGCCACACAACCCAGGAGTTCCATGAGGGACAAGGAAGGGACTAGGGGGGAACCTCGGGCCCAAGCAAGTGTCCTGATCCCACCAGACTCAGGAGAAAGGGAGGGAGAGCCGCCCAGCCCTGGGCCAAACATCCGCAGAAACCGTTCCCCTCTGCAGCCTCCATCCTCCGTTATCCGCAGTCCAAGTGTAGCGCCCAGGACTTCTCATCAGGACTGGCAGTTCTCACCTGCCCAGAAATCAGTCCCAGCGGAGCCCAAGCAGGGACCAAGGGCAAAAGTGCCCGTCCTCCCGGATCCCAGGATGGAGGGACGACCTGGGAGAAAAAGGTGGAGCGACTTGGGGGACATGCCCTCCCTCTCCTGGGCTCCCGTCCACCTCTCCTGAAGGTGCTAAGGACGGTGCCTGGCCAAGGGGCTCCGGGTGGAGCCTGGCCCTTTAAAGGGGGGAGGACCCAAGACGACACTGGAGGAAGTGGGAGCGGGAAGGGTGGGCGGGAAGGTCACGGGGCCTGCGCCCCAGTTCCCGCGCTCCCGTGACTGGTCCACCTCCACACCGCGTGACTCTCCCTGGGGGTATTTAAGGCCCAGGTCACGGCGGCCATTTCACACAGGAAGACACGCAGTGGGGCGGACGGTGTGGTGACTCCCACCCGCAGGTCAGGACGCTCGTGGCCTCAGCAGGTGCCGAATGGTCCCGCAGGAATATCTCGGATGCCAACAGAGACGAGACGGCACCTGTCACCACCCTCCAGGGATGCACGGGACCCCCTTCAGGGGGAAAAGCGTCATGGCCCGTATGGACACGCTGTGCGCTGCAGCGGCTGCACAACAGGTACTGGGGACCCAGGTAAACGCGGCTCCAGCGGCCTGGCCGGCTTGCGGGGGAAGCGGGAACGGGGCTGCTCGGTGTTTGCCCGGCAGCAGGAGGGCAGGGTAGGCCATGCTGTGTGTCTCCGACGAGATAAGGAGCCACCCCGCCTGCTCTAAACCCACTTGCGGCCCTGGGAGCTGTGCTCCTTGGCGGCTGACACGGATGCTGCCAACGTTTATGGAACAAAAGTCTGGGTTCCTGGCTCAGCTGCGGACGGACAGAGGGTGGCGGAGGGTGGTCGGAGCTGGAGGAGCCCCGGGGGCTGGACCAGGGGGAGGCTGACGGAACAAGACAGTGTCCTGGAACTTGGCGCCAACCCTGGCGAGGACAGAGAACCTGCTGAGGAGGCGCAGCCCCGGGCAGGATGGGGAACGGGGAGCATGGGGAGAAGGCAGAGGATGAGTGGGGCCAGCACCTGCGTGCAGGGGCCTGGCTGGACTTGAGAAGGTGCTGCAGTGCTTGTGGTGACATGGTGCGGCCGGCAGGCCCAGGGCTCTGCGTGCTGGATGGACACGCAGGAACGGTAGCTCTCGGTCTGTGTGACCACGGAAAGGTTGTGCTATGCATCTTTCCCTTGGTTCACCCTGCGGGGAGGACCCTCAGAGGCAGGGTACACGGTCAGGATGGGCTTTGCCCGTTTTGTGACTGTCAGGCTCTGCAGCTTTGCTCCTGAAGGTTACGTGAGCAAATGTTGGGTTCTTGTTTGCAGAAAATGGGGCCCGCGGCCTGGCAGGAGGGCATACACCTCTTAGGAGAGGGAGACAGGATAGTCTGGGATGCCAGAGATGGGCGGGGGGTCCAACAGGGGCCGGGCCTTGAAAAGGGTGAATGGCTGGGTGATATGGAGAAAGCAGGCAACCCCTCATGCTTCCACCAATAATCAAACAAGGTAGGAAATGGAGGGGACTCTCCCTGGAAGGCGAAGGGGCCCAGGGCCGCTGGAGGTGAACATGGCGTCCTGGCCTCAGGGCCTGTGCACCTGGCAGTGCAGCTTCCGGAAGCCTCCATGTTGGGGAGATTGGGGGCTGCCTGCCTGCACTCCACCCCCTTCCCTGGCCAGAGCTACTGGCGTCCCACCCCCTGAGACAACCCGCATGTTCAGGGTGGTGCCCCACCTGTCACGGACCCTCCCCTGGCTGTGCAGGACAAGGCCTCCCCCACCCGCCACCCCACAAACAGCCCTGTGCAGGCGGAAAACTGCCTCCTTGGAGCAAATGACCCCCCCACCCCCAGGAGTGAACAACCCTCACCCCTGGGAGTCAGAGGGAGGGCCACCCAAATGGCAGACCGTGCCACCTCCATGTTGGATGGTCTAAAAGAACCCACGGTGGGCAGAAATGTGGGCTCCCCCAAATGGGGTGCTGACTGGGGAGCGTTGACTGCAGGCTCTGGGCAGGCCTGACTCGCTGACAACGTCCACCTGGGAGCTGGTGAAAACACTGGCACCCTGACCACCTAAAGGAACTGTAGGAAAAAGGGATGGGGACCCTCCAAGTAGCAGCCTCCCTAGCACCTGGGCCTAGGACGGAAGGCGTGTGTGGAGAAAAGGAACCAAGGGGTGAGAGGGTGCCCCCAGCCATGGAGCCCCTCTTTCCTCAAGGCGGGGTTGCCTACCCAGGGGGCAGGAGACCCTACGGGTTCCACAAGATGGGATCCCTCATAGGCCTGGACAGGCATCCCTGGGAAGGGGACACCTGTTCCAAGGGTCTCCTGCTCAGGACACCTCCAGGCCTGCAGGGCAGGAGACGGCTCCCTGGGACCCCTGGCACCTGCAGGGATCCGTGAGGCCCCCACCACCTCCGCTGGGCACTGAGCTGGAATGTCAAGGGGAACCCAACCCTCACCCCGAATGCTACTGGAAGTTCCTCAGGCAGAGAAAGGACATCCGTGCCCAACACAGGTTTCCACTGTCTGCCTTCCTTTCTGCCTGTGCTGGGCAGATGTAGCACTTGTATGCAGCAGCTACGTCACTGAACTGTAGGACCCTTGAGGCAACAAAAGACTGAAGCCAGACGCTGGACTCTGGTGGCAGGGAAATGGGTCCGTCTACTGCAGCACGTTTTGCAGTCCTTTCCAGGCCCAGAAAGGGGCCACCGCAGGGCCCGCTGGGATCCATTTCCTGCCATCTCATGTGGTTCGCTAGGTGGACATGCTGCCCTTGCCTCTGGGAACATGGGTACCACGCTGTGAACTCTAACATCCTCAGATGGACTCCCACCCCGGTGCTGTGCTTAGGAACACAACCAGGCCATGTTCAGCTCTGTTGTACTGTGGATCATGCTTACCGTGTAGACCTTGTAACTCTGGGGAACAGGCTGTCTTTTGTCCCTATGGTTTTGATGGACAAACACCAGAGGGGCCTACAGGACGCTATGTGGTTCGCTTCCCACGGGGCCACCTCTGCTCTCGGGGACGGGATGGCCTGTACGTGGCCTCCCTTAGGGCAACATCCATGTGCACGTATGACAGCCTGTACTATGCGCCCCATGAGGACCACACAACGGACTATGCCTGGAACTCTGTCCTTAGCTCCCCATGTAGGAATGGGATATTGGACTGTGGGATTCTCTATTGTGTCCTCCTCGGTCTCTGGGACCACATGAACTGTGTAGCCAATAGGGACACCCTGTTATCCTGTCCATCACACTCAGTGACATTCTGTGCATGTACAGATAACCATCGCTTATCCTTCACTGTGGATCTGTGATCATGTGTGCTGTGTCCAATGTATGTACCTTCTCATGTGGCGTTTTTACACTGCCCTTGTAATGCGAGTGACGAGGACTCTGTTCTTCCATTCTGTGTATGTGGTTTTCAACCACAGACGCCTGTGACCAGTGATCTGTGAAAACCCTGGGGAGGCTCCCTCGGGGACTCTGGAGCCAACAAAGGGTCGGTCACAGGCCAAGTACGGCCACCAGAACACAGCAGGCCATTCCTGCCAAACAGCTGGGACTGAAAGGGAGAAAGGACCGGTGGGGTTGGTGGAAGGACCCCTGGGGATACCTGGAACTCTATGGGGCAGTGATGGGAATATCTATTTTACCAAACAGACATGTCATGTGCCATACGACATGCAACACCTGCCAAAAAAGCCCTGGCAAGGGACCGTGAACGATGCATGGGGACGGGATGTTGGGGACTGCCCACGGACAACAGAGGTCCCTTGTTCTCTGCACCTCCTTTCCGTCCCGACCCCTGTCCCCCTGTGGTCTTGGGAAACACCAAGCCACGAGCCTGCATGAGCTTGCGTGACACGTGCAGGACCGCTGTTGCCTTCCAAAGCTGAGGCAGGAATGGCCATTGCCTGCCTCCAAAAGGGACCTGGGGGGTCTGCTTCTTCATGCAAATGCATGAGATGAGCATAGACTTAGACGAACCACCCCTGGCCAACACCACAGCCAGCCATGCAGACGGGGACAGCGCTGGCGGAGAAGGAAGGAAGGCTGCAGCTCCACACGCAGGGCAAGTGGGAACGTTTCCTTTCCGGCCAGGAGGAACCTGCAGCACAGCAGGTGAGCCGTCACAGGGGACAGGAGAGGCTCCCTCCCTCGCGCCCATTGCAGCCTCGCACACATGGACACTGGAGGTGTGTGCCTGGGAAGGGGACCATACGTCCTATTTCTTCTGTCTTCTTAGGGCATCGGACGCTCACCTCAGCAAACTACACACAGCTTGCTGACTGTGCTGCTGACAAACCCCATCTGTGTCCTACCCCTCCTGACCCTGGACTTCTCAGGTAGAAAGGGACAACCTGGAGGCCAATGATGGCGTTTTGCTGTACAACAGGTCCATTTCCAGCCCCACAGCCTTGAAGACTCCCACATCAGGGAGGGGTTCCTCCAAACATAGTCTCCTCCAGTAACAGGCAGCAGGGATGTCTAACTCAGCAGGGCACCTCTCACCCATCCCCCAACACAGCCTCCCTATTTCTACCGTGCCACAAGGTAGTCACCCCTCCCTTTGCTGTGCCGCCCTCACTGTTTTCCTTCTGCCTTCTACACCTGGCCCATTCTCACTCCCCCAGACTGCACCGAACATGCAGGACCCCTCTGAAGAACCAATGTGGACACCTGCTCACCAACAGGTATGGACCCTGACACCAAGACACCCCCTCCTATCCAATGTGCATTCCTACCACAGGTCACCGAAAAGCAAAAGTGGAAGGAGGTAAGAGGTGTCTTCCCTAGTGGACAGGGAACAACATCAGCCACGAGGGGTTTCTGCAGAAAGAGACAGTCCCCAGGAGCAGGGGAAGGGACTGCCTGAGCCCCCAGCACCCTGCAGGAGTCCTGCTGGGACCTTCACGATGGGGCTGCTCACCAGGTAAGACAAAGCAGGAGTGGGGCGGTATCTGATGCCTGAGGACCACCCCGTCCTGCAGTCACTCCCCTTCAACCCCCATAGGACTTGTTCAGCAGCCAACAGAGGTGCACCCACCACTCCCCGGCATGCTCCCGTGCACATGGGCAGATTCCACTGGGAATAACATCCTTCCCGTCCTCCTATACAAACAGCAGGCAGGCAGCCAGGGGCAGCTGGGAAGGTGGGGATCTGGGGTGGATCCAGGAGATCAGCAGTGGGGCACCATCTCCACAAGGGCAACTGGGAGATGGGAACATGCACAGCCAATGCAAGGAACACCTGGGTCCCACCCAAGATAATTCCCATCCATGTAAACACCTCAAAGGACCCCTGGGGACAAAACATGTTTCCAAAGGAGACCCCAAACCAGCGGGATACTTGCCCTTAGGTGACAGGCCCTCCGATGGACACTCACACGCACACACTCAAGTGTCCAGCACCGCACTAGTGGCCTACGATGGACACACACTCAAGTGTCCAGCTCCGCACTGGGGGCCTATGACGACCCTCCTGTCTAACACATCGGGAGGATGGGAGGTGGGATGGTGGGGTCTCTTCCCTGACCAGTGTTTGGGAACATACCCAAATCCAGGAAGTACAACGGACACATTTGGTCTTGGGCGGGTCCACCTGAGTCTGGCCTCTTCTCTCATAGCGGCCAGGATACCCTGGTCCTGACAGGGAACCTTATCCCAGCAACCCCCTCCCTCTGGCCATCGCTCCATCCACACAGGACAAAGCTCAGCTCAGCAAACATCCTACACCCCTGAACACCCAAAGGCTTCCACTGGTGTGTGCCCTGGACCCACAACTTCCCTTCCCCAAATTGCTGTACACACTTTCTTCAATCCAAACCCCTTAGACACACACACCTTCCTACAAGGAGGCCGTCACCCTAAAGAAACACAGAAACCCCAGGCCCCTGGTGAAACCACCAGTAAAACAAACTCCTCCACTGAAGAGCCTCCCAGCTCCTGCGCCCAAAGGTGGACCCCTGCTGGGCACCCCTCACGGGGCACCTGTGTCTCCCTTGGTGTGCCCTGGACCTGCGCTGTCCACACCCAGCAACCACCATCCCCAAACAGAATGCGGCACCATGCACACCCCTGCCCCGCAGCACTGAGTGGGGAGGGCAGGGCCAAGGGCTCCGGCGCCCCCAGGACCGGGGGAGGTACTATGGGGGTCCTCACCTCTGGGAAGGACCTCATGGCTCTGTCAGGGATGGACAATGCTCCTGCCCTGCAGACACACCCTTGAGACAGAGTGTCTCCACTTGGGGGTCAAGGGTGCATTTAGGCACAAAACCACCCCAGGGAGAAGTCTCATGGCCACTAGGGACAGGGACACATGCCGCCAGGCCCTCCTGAGCAATGAGCCACAACCAGGAGCAGCTTCACCCCAGGGGTCAACCCACACAGCCCCCAAAGCACCTCCATCACGGCACCAACCCAGACATCTGTCCCTCCTACAGGCCCCAAGTTTACACCCAGGGTTTTCCACTCCCACGTGGAAGGAAACCAAGTGTCCCCACCCAGAACTCTTAACACTCACCCCACTTCACATCACCACAAATTCTCCCCCACGTGTGTGGGGGGTGAGGTATCACACACACCCCATGCACCTCGGATGCACCTCCTGCGATGAATCTCCCGTCATGCAGAGGACACACGGAGGGCAGGACCCTAGAAGTGGCCCATCAGGGCGACTACACACTAGCTGTCCCCTGGAGAAAAACACCTCCAGGAGTGACCTTGGCACTGGCAACAATGCAGGGTGCCCTCACCTCCAGCTGGGTGGGCATAACACCCTGAGGGGCTGGGGAGGGGGGAACACAACCCTCCAAGGAGGGCAGAGCTGAGAGGACGGAGGTCACTCCAGATGCTGCAACTCCTGACACCACCACTAGGGGGAGCGCGTCCACGCTGAGATTCCATCCCACCTTGACACATAACCCGTGCCCGACCCGGACCACCAGGAAAAGCCCCCCTTCAAACCTTCCCCCTTGGTCCAGGCGAATCTTACCCTCTCCCCTTAAGCAGGACACCTGGCACCCATGGAGCCACGCCTGCCTTGCGTCACCCCACCACCTGTAAACTCCCTCCAAAGGGACCCCCCCACCCCCACGATGGCCGGGGATGGAGGGAAAGGGGGTTGCTCCACAGGGTAAAGGACATGATGTCGCAGGTACCGTTCACAGGCTCCAGCAGGAGACCCTGAGCCACCATGGGGGAGGGGGTCAGCACCCACTGCACTAGGCTTGGAAAACACCTTCAGGTGTCCTGGCAGTCGGGGTACCTTTCACCATCCCCTTCCTGTGTGTCAGCATCTCCAACCACAAGACTGGGGAAGGGATGACCTTCAGGTGTTCTACGGAGGGGGAAGTGACCCTCTACGGAGGGCAGAACACGGGAGCAGAAGTCCAGCACCGTCCCCCTGCACACGCAGCATCCTCTGAAACAACACGCCCCCTCCTACAGAGGAGTTAGCAGATGGGGTCCACTGCACGGGTCCCCCCACTAGGGCAGCAGGTCAGCTGATGGGGAGCTCGCAACCTCACATACGTCCCCTGCACAGGCACCCCAGGCGGCCAGGACCACCTGTGCGGGGACATCACCTTCCTTTCTGGTAGGACCGAGTAGACACCCCTCTGCTAACAGGACAGAGTGGCCACCCGAGAGGTGCCTCTGTGGGTGAGTAGTGGACACTAGTGTCAAGGCTGCACCTCCTGACACACCCTCCTGGGTCCCCTGGGGAAGCTCTCCCCACCTTAGAGTCCCCCAACCAACCAGGCCCACACCTTCAGTAATGTCATCTCCACCCAACACGCCCACCATCGGCCAGGACACATTCCCTGCCATCCTTGCAGAGGACCTGTAACAGGCACAGCCTTCAGTCAGAGGCCACAGGCAGGCAGGTGGAGCCACCCTGGGATGGCAGGCAGTCCAGCTGGGCAGGGACTACACCCTAAGGTGCCCTGCGAGTGGGGAACACACCCCCGCAGGGAGGGCAGAGGATGCAGGCTGAGAGTCTCCCCTAAGCAGACCCTGTCCAATCAGGTCACCCATCCACATGCCCTGCAGAAGCCCCAACCACCCCGTACCCCCCCCCATCTGCAGTCATCCACACACACCCTCCGCTGCCGCACAAGCCGGGTGGAGGTGTGGAGGGCTGTGGGGTGCAGGCAGGAACGGGAATCCACCTCCAGGACATGGCATGCAGCCCTATAACAGACTCAGGGCCCCTGCGCAACCACCATGGGGTGTGGGATCTGCACTGGAAGGGAGGAGGCGCTCCCCCAGAGGATGAAGGGCCCACACTATAGGACTCCCCTGAGTGGATGCACAGGGGACCCCACCCAACATCCCCTTAGACATGGCCCCACTCCTGCAGAGCACGTTGCATAGGGAGATGGAGGCTCCCAATGCAGGGATGCCCAGCAAGGGCTGTTGACACTCGCCACCCACTGGAGGGGACCCCCTCCGGCAATGGCACACGAAGCTGCAGGATGGCTCGCAGTCCCTGCAGACACACCCAAGGGTGCCAGCAACTCCACCCAGCAGAGGACACCACCTTCAGGTGTGTGGGTGGTGGGGGAGTCACCTCAAGGAGGGCAGAGAGGTCACCCTCAGGATTGGCCCTGTCCAGAGGCCATGGGTCCCCACGATGCCACCAACCCTGCACATCTTACAAACACAGCACCACCCTTCCCACCCCACCAATCTGGGGCGGGGCTGTACCCCTCCTAGAAGCAGCACACGCTCCAGCCACAGCCACCAGGTCAGCCATTCCCTGCACCTTCGTCCAGGTGAATCTTCCAGGAAGCACCCCTCTCCTGCACAGGAAGCGGCAGAGGAAGGTTGGGGTGCTGGCACCACAACACATATCACTGAGGACCCCCACACAAGCACCCTGGGGTGCCACTATCCACCTAAGCAGCAACAACTGGAGGCTCCCTCTAGAAGTTGCCCTCAAGGACCATTCCATCCCCTGGACACACCACCATACAAGACACCCCCTCTCCTTAAGGGGTGCTGGTGAAGGGACAGGCCCCATGCTAGGGGTGACCTGCAAGGGCTCCAGGACATACGCAGCCATGCGGAGCAGCCCATTTCCAGAACAGCACACAGAGCCCCATGGATGTCAGAGAACCCCCTTCAAAGACACCCTGTGGTGCCTGCATCTCCACCTTGAGGGACAGGCGGCCATCTCAGGAGAGTGGAGGGTCCCACTAATCCTGATCCACAAGGGACCGCATCACCCATCCTGGTCCCCTGGGAAACCATCCGCACCACAGTCTCCTTTCACCCAGCACACGTGCACCCCACACACCTGCCATCCTCAGAAATACACCCGCTGTTTCATTCACCACCCCCCACAAAACATCACATGCACTCCAACCACCCCACAGGCCTTCAGCCAGGCCAACCCTCAAACGGACACACCCCTGGCCTCTGCAGGGTGGCTGCAGTGATGAAGGATGGAGTGCAGTGCTCCTGTCCACCGAAGCAGCAGAACCCTTCACACCCCTTGTGCCCAGCAGAGCCCTGCAACAGCCATCCCTCCCAATGCACACTCCTTTCAAAACCAACCCCATCCTACAAAGGACATGGCCCGGGACACAGTCCCACTGCTGGGGTAGCCCATGGGGGCTACAGGACATAAGATGCAGAGGTCACAACCCCCATGGCTCAGGGTTCCCTATGCAGACACCCCAGGGTACCATCGTCTCCACGTGCGTGGGGAGAACACCAGCCAGGGTGCGGAGGGGAGTGGACGGCCCTCTCTGAAGAGGACAGAGCAGCCAAGGTGAGGGAGGGACCTCAGCACATAAGCAGGCAGAACCCGGTACAAACAGCGGACCTACAGGAAACGCCCTCTAGCACATGGCAGCAGACCACCCACCCTGCTCCCCTGGATACTCCCTCCCCACGTTGACCTCCAAAACCCAAGCAGGACACCCCTTCAGGAACCACATCCCCACAATGGGCACCCAACATCAACTGACACCCACTCCCGCACCGAGGAGGTGAGGCAGCGGCCGCCACATGGGTCCCCTGCATAGGCTACAGGATGCAGCCAGGTGCATCTGACCACCTCCAGGTGAGCGTGCAAAACCACCCTGGTGGGCCAAGACCCCTGTGGAGACACCCTGGGTGCCAGCCATGCCAGCTGGGCAAGGATAACACCTTGAGGTGTCCCGGGAGTAGGCATCACACCTGTCCAAGGAGGGCGGAGGACCAGCTAAGAAACTCCTCAGCTAATCCACAGGGGACCCCATCCCACCCAGGGGACCCGTCCTCAAGCCCTGGGAGTAGTAGCTGTACCCACAATGGTTCCTCCCACCGAGCACACGCACCACCCATCATCCCCCTGGCAAGTACACCATCTGCCACAACACACGCACCCCTGCATCCTTGGGAACATGGAGGGCAGAGTGGCTCCATGACATGGGTCATCCCTACAGGCTAAAGGACAGATGGAGCCCCACAGCTGCCTCGGGGCCCCCTGCACTAGCACCCAGGGGTGCCAGCATCTCCTCCTACAGCACACACCCCTCCAAGGAGAGTGGAGACCTGAACCTAAGGGGGTCCCCTCAGCAGAGCCATGTGGGAGTCCATCCCACCGCAGGGTCCCCCAACACAGTGAACTTGCCCTCCTCACACACACCTTCCTGCAGAGAAGGGGGACAGGAGGATCCCACCACAGAGGTACCCCACAGGGGCTGTAATATGCCATCTGCAGCAGGGGACCACCTCCAGGGGGACACGTGGAGCTGCCACAATAGCTCATGGCCCCTGGAGAGACACCCAAGGGTGCCACCATCTCTTCCTGGGTGGAGAGCACACCTTGATGGGTGTTTCCGGTGTTGCAAGTGCCTCCCCAGAAAGGCCAGAGAGTCCAAGCTGAAGGCTCACAACCTCCGCGCCCCACATGTCCCCACGATGCCACCAGAGCTCTGCACCTTAGGAACGCAGCGCAACTCTTAACCCCACAACACATCTCAGGGGACTGGACCCCCCCTGAAACACACACACACATCCGGCCATGCCCCCCAGGAACCCTGTATCCCACACCTTTGCGCAGTCACATGTGTCGGAACGTGAACACCCACCTCCCACAGTGGCAGAGCAATAGCTGGGGGTGGGACAACAACTCTGGATGTGGACCACCGACACCCTCTGTGCCAGCCCCCTAGGGAGCTACTTCGCCCACCTAGACGGGGACGCCACCCTCGGTTCCCTCCCACGCACCCCCAAAGGGACAGCTCCTTCCCCCAAGATGTGCCACCGTGCGACACCCACCCACCTCCCTCAGACAAGGCGGGCAAGGGATGGGTCTCTCCTCCAGGGCCCACAAGGGCTGCAGGACACAAGCCCCTCCAGAAGCGCACAGGGGGCCCCACAGATGATGAGGAACCCCCTGCAGAGGCACCCCGAGTGCTACCATCTCCACCGAGGGGGCGGAACACCTTGTGGGACGCTGCAGGGGGAGACACCCGTCCAGGGAGCACAGAGCATCCAACCTGCAGCTGCTCTGCTGGGGGACATCATCCCACCAAGCCACCCCTCCTGGTCCCCTGGACACCCCTCCCCACCATGGTCTCCTCCCACCCAGCAGGCCTGCTCAGCAAGCCCCACCCAACACAGATGGACCTCCATCGAAACGCACCTGCACTCTCACACCCCCTGAAGCACCACACCGGCTCCGGCCACCCTCCCCCAGGACAGACCCACAGTGTGACTCCAGCCCAACACATTCCTGGGAAATGCACCCCTCTCCTGCGCTGGAGGGGCAGGTGGGGAGCAGCTTCAGTCTCACACTGGGGACTTTCACAGGGCCCCGTGCAGACACAACCTACAGTGCTAGTGCCCCCACCTGGACATGCAGACCACCTTCACGTGTGCTACAGGGTGGACATACATGCACAAGGGTGACCGACAAGCACAAATGACAGAGGACGCCCTTCACAGGTTCCACGTTCCAATACCACCATCAGAACACTCCACCTTAGGAGCACAGCATATGCCTCCCATCCCAACCAGACCTGGAGGGACTGCACCAACGTCACACAGGCACACACCAGCCACCCCATTCTCCGTCCACGCAACATGGGACAGAGTGGTGCAGGGAGGGAGGGGGCGCCAGGCAACAGCTCAGCAAAGGATCCCCAGCCTCCTGCTGTCTCCACCGGGGCAGGAAGATCACTCTGAGGCTCCTCCCCAGCAGGCCCCTTACAGACCATCTCCACCCCTAAGGTTGGTCGCAGAAACACCTCCCTCCCCCTGCAGAGAAGGAAGGGGAGCAGGAACCCCCATAACATGGGTAGCTCACAAGGCATACAGAACACAGCAGCCTTTCGGAGGGTACCACCTCAGGCACAGTGCACAGGGCCCCACGGGTGGCTGAAGGTCCTCTGAGATGCAGGGGTCTCCACCTGAGTGGGGCCGGAACAGCTTCAGCTGAGATTCAAGGGGAGGAATCCCTCCAAAACCTGCAGAACAACTCCCCTGAGGTCATCCCCTTAGGCAACTTACGGAAGACCGCGTCCCACCGCATGACCCATCCTGGTGCCCTAGGGAAACATCCCAACCACAAGCTCCTGCCACCCAGGAGGCTCCCCTCTGCAGCCACTGCCCCACACATGCACCATCGTCGGAGCCGCTCACCACTCTCCTCCAGAGGACAGGGTGGGAGAAGGACTCCCACCCAGGGGTACCCCACCAGGGCTAAGCACCACAGGCAGGTGGGGGTCACACCCTCCATGACTAGGGACCCCTGCACAGGCACCCTGGGCTACCAGCACCTGCGCCAAGGCAAGGAGTGGAGACACAACTCCCGCAGTGCGAGAGGACAGCACAACCCTCTAAGGATGACACAGAAAAAAGACTTCACGGAGGAGCTTCAACAACTGACAAGGGAGACTCCTATCAGGGACACATGCACACTCCATCTCTCCCACCACCCCACCCCCTATTCCCCTAAACATTCCTTTCCAAGACCTTCAACCACACACACCCCTCCTGCACCCCGGCCAGGACCATCACCCCAACCACATACAGGCATCTGCCCAAGAAACCCCTATCCCAGAGCCACAGACAACAAATGGGACAAGGTGGCTCCGTTCACCCTCAGCACATACGGTGCATAAGGGACACCCTCCCGCCAGCAGATGTATCACAGGGATGCAAGAGACAATTTCTATCCAAATAGGATGTTCTATGGGCACCTGCAATGAGGATAACTCCCTTCCTCCACAAGGTCACACACACACAGAACTGGAAACATACACCAGGGGACACACACGGAGGAGAGACGATCATGGTGATGGAGCTCACCAGCACCAACGGGAGGGCGCAGGATCCCATTTCATGAGGAGAAGAGCACCATGGTTGTAAGGACAACACACCTTGGCATGAAAGGCTTGCCCGTGTCCTCATCAACACCCTGAGACACAGGGCTGCAACCACTTCTCCAGAGTCCTTCAGGGGATTTTACCCCACATGCTCATCACCAGAGCATGTCCTGGTCATGCAGTCACTTTAAAGAAACAGCCACCAGCAGGGAACAGGCAAAAGGACAGGGCAGGGCCCACAAGGGAGGCCTCAACACCACGGGAAACACACAGTCACAAGACACAGGAGGCAAGGCCCCGTAACAGGTAACACAGGGTTGTCAGTGTCTCCAAATGGCTGGAAAGAGTCTTCTGCAGCATCCAGGTGAGGCAGGTTCTCCTTCCAAGGAAAGCAGGATGCAAAAGTCAGCCATGGAAGCCTTTCTGAACAATGAACGCACACATCTCATGAATGTCAGCCTAGGACTCCATGCTGAAAACGAAGTCCAATGTTACTTCTTACAGTTCCCTATTCCTATGGGGGAGAGAACACAGATGATTATTTAAAAGGACACTGCACAGAGAATACATTCACCAAACGATCCAACCTTCTCCCCACCTGCCCCCACCCCCACCAGTCCTTCCTGAGACCCTCATCTGCACCATCCCTCTGACGCTCCCCTCAAGGCCCAAGAAATAACAGCCCTATGAGTATCTATCGTGGTCTCCATAGTGTTTCCCTCCCCTACAACTGCAATGAGGAAAAGGACAGGCCAGGGACAGGTAGCCTCCCAAGTAAGGAGTTCCAGCCCAGGCAACTGCCATGAGACCAATCCTGCAGCAAACATGCAGGAGAGGAGACCATCCCCCAACCATGCAACACAGAACATGGTGGGGCCCGTGTTCAGCACAAGTCCTTCTCAAAGAGGCACATTCACGGTACATGAGCAAGGGAGACACTTCCTTGGGTACAGCAATGCACCAGATGTCCAGACACAAAAGGATAAACCAGGTCTTCATGCATGCACCCCCCACACCCCTTGCCTGGCATTGCCTTCATGCTGTGCTGCTCCCACTACCAACCCCACCACCAACACAGGATGAACAGCTCCCTCTGCCCTTCCCCGCATCTCCCGCAAAGGAACATGGAGGACAGGCAGACAGGCAACTCATGAACCCAGCCTACGGTCCAAACCAGGCTCCAAAACAAAGCCACAGAGGACAGCATGGGCTCCGCAGGAAATTGACACCATGCTGAGCGCTCCAGACACCCAGCGGAGACACCACAGGGCTACAGGGGCCTCTAAACTGGTGGAAACCATAGACACTCCAAAGTAGCGCAAGGGACAGATTGCTGAGCCTGGCATGGCAGCGAGGGCAGCCTCCACGGTCCACCCCCATGTACCGTAGACACTCCTTGCCCAGCCCAACCCCTGCGCACCATCGCACAGCTTTCCTGCCAACTCCCCTAGGGCCCTCCCCTGCACCCACGTAACCTGTGCTGCACAGCCTAAAACCAGGCCGCCTCCACGGGGAGTGGCCAGGATGCAGGGTGTGGACGGGCTGCTAGGGGAAGAGTCCGACTCCCCATGAGCTGCCCTCTCACAAGCTGTGCCATCTCCACATCGCACGCAGGACACGCTGAGAGCAGTGGATGCAGGATGGACCCACATCCAATTGCAACACTATGGGATCGGATATCAATTAAACTTCCTCTCCAGCCATGGGCCAGCCATGGAGAGAGAGGGAGGGAGGAAGGAAGCAAGCAAGCAAGGTACCTAGGAAGGTAGCTAACATGTTCCATGAGATGGACACCAACCAAAAGGCTCTGACAAAACCTCCACATGGATGGAGGATCCAGTCCTTGACAATCAAGGGACCTCCACAAACACAAACCTCACCCCGCCCTTAGCCCTGCAACATGGACCCACCTGCTGCACCCATCTGAGAAAGGTTCCAAGGTGGTGGACAATGGACAAGGCATCCACCCCACAGGGCTTCCTGAAAGCACCAGAACGCAAGGGCCACCATGGTGTAGGCATCTCCCACCAGCTGGGGACCATCCTCCCTATAAAGATGGAGCTGATGACAGGCACTTCAGGGAAACACACTCCTGTCCGGGACAAGCACAAAGGCTGCACAGCTCGCATGGATAATAGACACCAAGATGCTTCCGACCACTCCCTGTTCCCCTGGAAAAAGAAAACATGCATTCATTAAACCGCACAAAAATCACCAATCAAGAGACAAACACCCCACAGGCCCTCCGCAAACCTGTCTGACATGACCACCCGCGCAATTTTAAGCGTCCCACAGACGCTTAAAAAAAAATAAAATAAAACTCACCCCTATGAAGACACCACTGAGGGAGATGCTTCCCTTGTCAAATTTGAGAGAAACACACTGCTGTAGGACATAGCCACGTACGCTCTGGAGAACAAGCTGATGAAATGCAACAATGTGCCTTCCTCCAGATTCCTAATCCAACAGGAAGAAAAACATTGCATAAATCTAACATTCCATACACGCTATACCAAACACAGCAATTTTGACACTCCTCCTGCGTCCCCATAGGGACCACCCCTCCAAACACAGAACAAGTCCCAGGTTACACATCCCTCTCCCTAACTTACCTCAGGACATGCAGAGGACAGGGCAGGGACAGCCTCCAACCTGGGGAGGCCCCTCATGCTCCAACAGCTGCATCCATAGCCACACACCCTCTCCACACTACGTACGCATAGAACACGGGAGTCCCCCAAACAGGTATCTACCAATGGGATACACGCAGACCCACCCAGCTTTGGAAGGGGCTCAGGGACTGCACAGCTCCCACCCATGTCTCTCTAAGGGGGAATCGGCCAGGAAGGGTCTTCCCTTACTACACAAGGCTGCACATCATCAATGTCACAGAAAGCTTTCTGTGCCATTGCACACTCATTACATGCACGAACACCACAAGGATGAACAACTCCATATGTTACATGCAGAAAACTTAATCCTCGGAAGGAACGCACACAGGACCCCTGACAACCTTCCAGACTCCTTTCCAACAGGATGTCCCAAACAAGCCATGGCCATGATTCTACAATTGTACAAGGAACTCCACCTGTCTGGGTGCACTGGCTCAAAGGGCCCCAACCCCAAACACAGGGGACTGGCTAGACGCAAGGACAATGAGATGCATTCTGACAGCCCAACCCGATGCCGGCGGCTATGCCATCTATACCGTGCAAAATCCAGACCTGGTGACCGTGCCACCTGAGGGTTCTGCAGGGCTGTAGCTACCTACAAATAGGTGGGGAGAAGGCTCCAGGTCATTCTGGTGCCATGGACCAGAGCCCCGGTGACAAAGCCGCTACAAGGGAGCGGATGTAGGACTCTCAGGGACAAACAAATAGGAAATGGCAAGACACACCCAAGACAGACAACAACGGACCTTCTGCCACATTCCTGCAGCCAAAAGCTAAAAGAAAACCCTTGATTGGACCGATACACCGAAAACCTCCACAAAATCATCGTACGGACCTTGCCCCATCCTGCCCTGTCCTCCCCTTCCTGACACCGTCCCCAACGCACTCCCATGGTTGCTCCTCTTCCATCCCCTCAGAGATCACTGTTCTACTCACACACGGTGTTCCATGCAGCCAATCCTGCTCCTGGTGATGGCAGTAGGACAACCAGGCCAGGTACATCTCAACCACAACCCAAGAAGGGGACCCCGGCATAGCACCCGTGACACCTGCTGGGAGGGCTGCCCACAAGAAGCACGTGGGAAGGGTGACAGGCCCCAGCAGACACACTGCACAGCGATGGGGGACTCCATCCTGCTGGGGAGACACCGTGGGGAATCGCAGCAGCCGGAACATCTCTCCACAGAGCACGCTGGGGGGGGCACTGGGCTCGCACCATGGGCCGCACTGGCCACAATGCAAATTGACAGCACCAGCCGTGCTATGGGAACACCCCCAACAGGGACCCCTCTAAAACACATATCAGCCAAACTATCAACACACTGTGTGCACATGTGATGCTTCTGCATCGACACCTCTGCTGAGTCCTCGCTGAGAGCGACACCTCCTGGTAGACACGGGTAAAACACACACTGCTGCCTGGGCAGGACGCAGGGGTCACGGACCCGCAGGGAGAACTAACAAACATCAGCAAGCCTTCTTCAACTCCCCGTTGCCATGGAAGATAGAACATCTGTTCTTTGTAAATGACCATCACGCTCACCAGGAATCTATGGAAAAACACAGACACACACCCCACTAGCCCCTTCCTCTCTGTGCCAATACCATCGCCCTGCAAGGACAGCACTGTGGAGACACCACCAAGGAAAACACATCTCTCGTTACACATAGGACACACAAGCCACAGGGTCAGGGACAGGCACACGTGCCATGGAGCCCGTTCTGACAAAACATACCCACTGGCCTTCCTGCACCTACCTACCCCCATGGGTAAAGTCATCCATCACTTTCAAGTCAAATTACCAAGACAAACAACACATTGTGCCCAAAAAGAACACAGACCTCACCCCCACCTACCCTACACTCTACTTCCCAAGACCATCGCCCATTCACAAACCCTCGAACACACCTCCAAAGTCCCTCTAGGGACCTCCCATCTACCCATGTAGGATGCTCTGGATACCACCTCATTCCTCCCATTGACGCTCCAAGGAAACACAGGGAACATGGTGCGTTGGATCCACAGGGGACCTGCTCCAGAGACCCCATCTCCCTGGACGGACCTCACCCACGCACACCCGACACGCCCCTTGACCATATCCCACAACATGGACAACACACACAGTCTTTTCCAAAGGCATCACAGCAGACGCCAGTTAGGTAGCTCCTGCAGCCATTTCAGAAAACAGGAATGGGAAGGGGCTCTCTGTAGGCACTGACTACAGGATGGATGCTAATGAGCAAGGACAATACCCCAGAAACCCACACCCACACTGAATAACCTCCAACAAAAGGCCAGGAACATGGAGCAGGGCCCCTGGACCTGCTGAAGGCTGCAGACTTCATTCTCATTCAAACAACATGGCCATTTGCATCTGCACCTGAAGGGCTGCCCCTCTGGCAAACGGTGCCCTGAAAGTTGAAACCTGAAGAAGCTAGCGAAACATCCAAGTAAATAAGTAAATAAAGATAAAGACACAAGTATGAATAGATAAATCAAAACATAAATAAGTATGTACATTAATAACTTTTCCCTGGCCTCCTCCCCCTCCGCTGACAAGCCCCGTGAGAAAGACCAGCAGGTGAGGAAAGCCCTCACAACTTGAATCCCTGATTCGCACATGCGTCCCTGTTGCAACACTTTCATGCTGTGACTTGCAACAGGTGACAGGACTGATCCTGATGCCAGGTGTCACAGGAGCTAGCACTGAGCTCCACATCACATGTTCCCACTCACGGAATACTTCTCACACCTACCACGCAGCCCACCCGCCCCTGCACGCCTTTCCAGTGAAAACCAATATGTGACCAGTTGATACACTAAACAGCAGACTTACAACTCCCGGACGACACCACCCCGCAGGCTGACATCATGCCCCCACTTTTCTCTCTCAACCTGGACCAACTTCTGCCCCAGATGCAGCTACGACCCTTGACTGGTCATGACTGCAGGCCGCTGTTTTCACCTTCACAGGGACACGCACTCATGTCACTTCCCTAAACCCTCTGCAGAAAATACACTTGCTTCACAAACCCTGTGACCACCATGGACAACCATAATCCTATGTACAGAGTTTTAAAACCCTACAATTATATCCTAGGAAAGAAACTACCACACAGGACCTCAGGTTGTTCTACTTAACAAATAAACATGTTCCTACAACTTCACCTCACTAACTAACCTTCAGAACAATCCACCAACCTGGAAATACATCACCTGCTGCTCACAAGGTTCCCTGGGGACTCTGCTGCTCACAGGGTGGCCTCGCTGCCTGCTTCCCTGTGGTGTCACCGCTCAGGTCATGTCCACCCATCAACTGTCATGTCTCTCTCCTGCTGACTGACTCCCTCCAGACCTGATGACCCTCCCGAAGCCCCCACCTCCAGGTGAGGACAGACAACCCCCACTCTACCTAAAAACTTCACCCTTGCTGCTCCGTGCAAACAGAATTAACCCAGTTACACTTTACCACATGGGGTGGCGTCCCAGCCTCGCTACACCTAACCTCTTAGCTCCGGATGAGGAGAGTCCTTCCAACTCTCAACGTCATCCCCTCCAGTTTCATGAATCAACCTCCCTTTTTATTGACAGCAACGTGAATGCACGCAGGCTGCTGCAGCAGGACTCAGGACACAGACCCCAAACATGACTCAGCTGAGGGACTCCCTTCCACCCCAAAATTCCTGACACCAACTTTTTTCCACTCTGTGCACAGTCTTCTCCCCCACCCACCCACTGCACGTGTCCTCAGCATGTGCACCTGGAGGCACATGGGAGTCTCTGGACTCTTGCACCCTGCACATGACACTTCTGACCACACTCTGGGTGCCCCGGCCCTCTGCCCACAGGGACTCTAACAACCTTAGAGGAGCTTGCAACACTGACTGTGCACACCCTTATTGCTCCCCTTTAGATGATTCTAAGTTGGGTACGTGCAAATGACTCCCTGGTCTAGAATGACTTACCACATAGGTCAGGAAATAGCCTAACCGCAGGATGAGAAACAACACACACACACACACGTGCAAATGACTCATGGATGCAACATCCTAAAAGTCCTTCCAGGTCAGCACAGGGCCATCCTTTTCCTCTTCCCCTCAACACTCTTCACCCGCATGGTCCAACCCCCTAGGATAGGGAAACTCTTTCACTAAAGTAAACGGACATGCTGCCCTGTGGTACCATGCACAGGAAATGGCATGAATGCACATAAAGGGCAGCTCATGACCCTCGGTATCATTTCTGAAAAATACACAAATGCTTCATGACAATAGTATCATTTATCCCTGGCTGGTGCCACTGTGGATAGAGCACTGGCCTGCTCACCCAACAGTTGCTGGTTCAGTCCCAGCCAAGGCAAGGAAACAGGTTGCAAGCCAGGTCTCCAGCTACACCCGCAGCAGCAGGCAGCAGGGAAAGGGAACCACACACGGATGGCTCTCCCTTCCCCTCTCTCTAAAAATAATAACTAACTTCTAAAAAATAATTATGCCATTCACTCAATCTCTACCATAGGACTATGAAAATAACACTTTATCATCCTAAAACATGGAACGCACCTCTCCCATCGACAACAAAGCCTTTCTCTATTCAGAAACAAGACATGACCTACACAGAGTCCCTCCTACCATAAGAACCACATACCCAGGACATTGGATTCTGCACTCACACCACCTATCCATGCTGCTCTGTGCTGGCCTGGGAGGCCCCAACAGGAACGGAGCATGGACGCGTGCACACACACATATACACACACTTGCAACAAGGCCTTGATGGACTCTGGAGAAACTGGTGAAGCTGTCCAAAGGATTAAAATGAAAATCACAGCCCTCGCTGGTGGGACAGTGCATAGGTGACACCCTGCAAAACCAAAGGTCGCTGCTTCAACCCCCAGACAGGGCACATAACCAGGTTGCAAGCCAGGACTCCAGCCAGGTCCATAGCTGCACACAGGTCAAAGGGAACCATACATGGATGCTTCTCTCTGTCTCTACGTATCTCCCTTCCCCTCTCTCTGGAAATAATAAATAACTTTTTTAAAAAATCGATAGAAAACAAGAAGTCCCTTTCTGACAGCCATGGTGGATCATCTGCGATGTACCTGTACCAACATCACTTTAAATTTCTGACTTTGTCTACTTATGGAATACACTGCAAAGCATCCCTCCCCAAGAATCTCCATGGCTATTTTAACTACATAGCTCAGCCATACTGATACAAAGGCCACACTTTTAAAACCTGGGACATTGCACTGATCCACCGTTAAGTTTCTGGACACAACTAAACATTTACACATATTAAATCCGTAGGGCAAACCCAGAATTGTATGATCAAGATTCACAAACTCAAACTTAACAAATAAAAGTATTCACTTGTCTCAAAGGGTATAGACATTTCTGCCACTACCACTTATGAACTACTTTGGGGAGATTTTTCAAACCATCTCCCTCTGGATGGCACAGTTACAGACCCTGCAAAAAGCCATTTTCTGTTTCAGTAAACCGTTGACTACTAGGAAACCTAAAAGTTTGAACATACTCATCACCATTTTTTTCTTTCAAACACCCACAGCCCAACCGGACCTGCATCCCTCTGAAGAGCTCCTTGACAAAGGTGCCCGTCCTACACAAACCCATCTGACATGAAAGCAACATGGCAGCAACAGCCTGAAACACGTATCTCTTTCGGCAGCAGAAGAGGACTCAGACAGACTGCCTGACAATGAAGGGGAGGATTCTTACCTCTAAGCTGACAACAGGCCCTGGCTGGTGGCGCAACGGATAAGGTAGCAGCCTACGAACCCAAAGGTCACTGGTTCGATTCCCAGCCAGGGCACAGAACCAGGTTGCAAGCCAGGTCCGTAGTTGGAGGCAAGTGAAAGGCAACCATAAGTGGATGTTTTGCTCTCTCTCTGCCTCTGCTCCTTCCCCTCTCCAAAAAATATCAAAAATTTTTTAACAAAATTATTTAAAGTAAGTTTAATACATAAAATCTTCTTTAAAAATTTTAACTCTGCATTCACTGTGGTGTTACTTGAGCTGAAGGGCGTTTGCCTGTGAGGGGATTTAGCCTGTGAATGGAGCTATTTCAGAGTCTCAGGATGGGAGTGACATGGAGCGTGTGACCTGCTGCAGACACTAGGGAGGATGGATGCTCACCAGCATCTGCAAGGGCAGGAAACGCCAGGGGCAAGGATCCATCGAAAACAAAGGGTTGATACCAATGACAATGGTGAACCTTGCCCTGGATTGTTCACACTGCATTCAAACTGAAAAACCTTCTGCATGGACATCCTGCCCCTGAAAGGCTGCCTCCCTTGCAATGGGTGCAATGGAAGTTAAAACTCAAGCTGAAACTCTAAACATTTCATATAATTGCATGTATATCTATTTACCACCCATCTGGTCAACACTGCTGATAAGTTCCCTATGCTGAAAAGTCACCCCTAAAAAGGTCAGGAGGTGAAGGGACACCTGACAACTGCAAACAATGAATCATGCTGCCATGAACCATCGCTTTTTCTTTTCATGGATCCTGCATCACTTTTGAAATGGTTTCATCCTGTTAATTTGAACCCCTCATCTAACTGATTCTGATTCCAGAATTCACAGGATACATTTATCCTCTTTCACTCTGTGCCCCTTGCCTAGACTATCACAGGGCTGCCCCAGCATATTCCCCATCTCAAAAAACTTCTCAGTTCTACAACCTTGGTGGCCAGGCACCACATACAGGACTGCTACAGGGTCCTCGCAATGTCCACAGAACTGTGACTCCATGAAGCACGCTCATAACTCCAACATTCAAAGTGGCTACCCTCAAATACGTGATTTCATGCCTGTACACATGGAGAAGAACAGAGGAAAATCATTAACAATGCTCACACATGACATCAAACCATGCAGCTATAGAACAAACACCTAACAGCAAACGTTGTGTATGTATATGAAGTAAATTAATCATGCTTCCTTTTCCCAGGAGAGGTCCGTGACCTCTCAGCCACCCCACTTCCCCGAACTGGGTGTCCCAGACATTTCTTGCTGTCATGGCCTTAAACCTAGAAATCAGGAACAAACCATAACTACAAATCACTCTTCTTTAGACAGGACAACATGCACATCAGAATAAACCCCCCACCCCCAATACAAACCACAACTGGAGTTAGAACATGCTTGGCATGGAACAATAACAAGAGTGCTCCCTCTGTTCCACAAAGGACAGGAACAGTGGAGACCAGTGCTTTTTCACCCAACTTCTATGGGGCTTCCAGGGGAAGTTTTAGTTTACATGGGATGTGGACAGGGAACACTGCCCTCCGGGTGGGGTCAAGGAACATGTGTCTCCGAAGGGTTTAATGCAGGAGATGAAGCCTAAAAACCACCTGAGAGGCAGAGAAGCATCAACAAAGAGAAACAGCGACCCCTAGTGCTGACCATGACAAACCGTGCTCTACCTGTAGCTGGGGAAAAATGCATTTCCATACACACTGCACAGAACTAAATGAACCCTTGTCCCAATTCCCACATTCAACTACAGTGATAGCAATCCTGTTAGAATTTCATGTCGCTTTTATTAAAAATCTAGAAAACGATTTTTTCCTTCTCCTTTCTTCCTGTTTTCTGGCAGGTTATTACCCTTTCTCTTGCCTAAGGGAACTTCACAAAATGTGTCCTTTCTTATTCACCTTGAAAGTCTCCGGAATCCATTTTAACAGTATTACAGCCATGATTAGCATTAGATCAGTGGAAAGAATGTCCATCTGCAGAATCACAGGTTCGATGTACTGTCAGGGCACATCCCAGTGTTGTAGGCAGGGTCCCCACTTTGGGGTGTGCAACAGACAACCAAATGTGGATGTTCCTCTCCCTCTCTTTCTCCTTCCTTTCCCCTATCTCTAAAATTAAATAAATACAAATTTTTTATTTTTTATTTTTTTATTTTTTTTAACACTTGTTGAGCCAGCAACTTTATTTTTTTATTTTTTTTAATTTTATTGTTGTTGTGTTACATCCATCCCCTTTTTGCTCCCCTCTGTCCCCCTCCCCACCCACCCATTCCCCCCAAAGTCAATCCCACCTGTTGTCCATGTCCATGGTTCCTTTATACTAGGTTCTTGTCTAAGCTGCTCCCCTTCTTTGCCTCTGCCTCCCCTCTCCCCCCAACCCCTTTCCCTCTGACCACTGAAGGCCCATTCCTTGTATTCATATACTTGGTTCTGTTTTGCTTGTTGTTAGTTTTGCTCATTATTGTCCCGTAATGGGTGAGATCATATGATACCTGTCCTTCACTGACTGGCTTATTTCACTAAGCATAATACTCTCCAGTTCCATCCATGTTGTTGCAAAGGGTACAAGTTCCTTCTTTCTTTCTGCCCTATAGAATTCCATTGTGTAAATGTACCAAAGTTTTTGGATCCAATCATCCACTGATGGGCACTTAGGCTGTTTCCAGCACCTGGCTATTGTAAATAGTGCCGCTATGAACATAGGTGTGCATAGGTTCTTATGAATTGGTGTTTCAGGATTCTTTGGGTATAGTCCAAGTAGTGGAATTGCTGGATCAAAAGGCAGTTC
>PVIW01012163.1:8813-33637 GCA_004026585.1 Noctilio leporinus | reverse complement strand
GGGAAGGAATATCCAATGGAGTAAAAACAGTCTCTTCAACAAATGGTGTTGGGAGAACTGGACAGCAACATGCAAAAAGATAAAACTAGACCACCAACTTACACCATACACCAAAATAAACTCAAGATGGATAAAGGATTTAAACATAAGCAGTGCCACCATAAAGGTCCTGGAGAAAAATATAGGCAGTAAACTTTCGAATATCCTACGCAAAAAAATGTTTACTGATACTTCACCAAGGGCAAAGGAAATCAAAGAACGAATCAACAAATGGGACTATATCAAATTGAAAAATTTCTGTTCAGCTAAAGAAAATATCAGCAAAATTCAAAGGGAACCAACTGTATGGGAAAACATAATTGCCAATGATACTTCAGACAAGGGTCTGATCTCCAAAATATATAAAGAACTAATGTGACTCAACACCAGGGAGACAGACAGCCCAATTAAAAAATGGGCAAAGGACCTGAACAGACAACTCACTGAAGAAGATATACAAAGAGCCCAGAGGCATATGAAAGAATGCTCAACATCACTAGTCATCAGAAAGATGCAAATTAAAACTGCATTGATACCACCTCACACCTGTCAGAATGGCAATCATCAGCAAATCAACAAACAACAACTGTTTTCGAGGATGCGGGGCAAAGGGAACCCTCATGCACTGTTGGTGGGAATATAGGCTAGTGCAGCCACTGTGGAAAACAGTATGTGGTTTCCTTAAAAAACTGAAAATGGAACTGCCTTTTGATCCAGCAATTCCACTACTTGGACTATACCCAAAGAATCCTGAAACACCAATTCATAAGAACCTATGTACACCTATGTTCATAGCGGCTCTATTTACAATAGCCAAGTGCTGGAAACAGCCTAAGTGCCCATCAGTGGATGATTGGATCAAAAAACTTTGGTACATTTACACAATGGAATTCTATATAGCAGAAAGAAAGAAGGATCTTGTACCCTTTGCAACAACATGGATGGAACTGGAGAGTATTATGCTTAGTGAAATAAGCCAGTCAGTGAAGGACAAATATCATATGATCTCACCCATCACGGGACAATAATGAGCAAAACTAACAACAACCAAAACAGAACCAAGTATAAGAATACAAGGAATAGGCCTTCAGTGGTCAGGGAGAAAGGGGCTGGGGGGAGGGGGGAGGCAGAGCCAAGAAAGGGGAGCAGCTTAGACAAGAACCAAATATAAAGGAACCATGGACATGGACAACAGGTGGGAATGACTTTGGTGGGAATGGGTGGGTGGGGAGGGGGACAGAGGGGAGCAAAAAGGGGATGGATATAATACTACAACAATAAAATTTTAAAACAAACAAACAACATAAACAGAAAAAAAAAGAGAAAAAAAGAATGTGAAAGTAATGGAATGGAATTGTAGATATTTAGAAAATGTCTGAAAGCATGTATTTTAATAATGTGTGCAACACTGTAAAGAGAACAAAAACATACCCAGGGAAGATGCAATGGGATTTAATTATATAAAGGTACATTGAAAAACTGAAAATCTTGAGATAGTTTTCTGTCTTTAATGTCACAGACACCCAATTTAAAGAAAGAAATGCATTTATATAGAGGTAATTTCTTATTTCATTTTATTTTATTATTTTAAGATTTTGTTCATTTATTTTTAGAGAGAGGGGACAGAGGAGAAAGAGAGGGAGAGCAATATCTAAGTGTGGTTGCCTTTCACACACCCCCAACTTGGGACCTAATCCACAGTCCAGGCATGTGCCCTGACTGGGAATCAAACTGGTGATCCTGTGGTTCGTAGGTCAGCACTCAATCCACTGAGCCACACCAGCCAAGTTCTTGTTTTATTTTTAAATTTTTTCTCTGGAAACAATTTTATACTTTAACAAAGTTGCAAGATATTAACAGTACAAGCAAAACCATGTACTTTACCCAGATTTCAACTTGTATTTTATATTTTACTCCACTTGCTTCATCTTCTCAATCTTTCTGAATCAATTGGGAGCCATGGTCCATTTCTGCTAAATAATAAATATGCATCTCCTAAAATAGGGATAGTCATATGTATTATATCTACATATTATCATGACATAGTGAAGAACAGAAAGCCATAGCATTTAACACCTGCTATTGCAAACCTCATTGTACTGTATTGTGATTGTTTCTCTTTCTTTTCCTCCTGCTAGATTTATTTGTCTTGAGAGCAAGTACCATAGCTGATTATCTCTGAATCTCAACCCCTAACACATGGTTATTATATATTTTTTATATTGGCTAATGGTGGAAGGATTGCAAATTTCAATTTTCTTTGCATGACAAAAGTGAATACATTTTGTTTTTATAGTAATTTCTAGTTTATCTGCTTTGTGATCAGAGAGGGTTGTTTGTAATATTTCTCCTTTGCAAAATTTATTGATGCTGTTTTGTAAATTAATATATGATCAATTTTTGTAAATATTCTGGAATATTCTCTATAATCAGACTTCAGAATTTTACATGTTTGTGTAATTTTTATCTTAATTAGGTTGTTTAAATCTCTTTCTTTAATAAATTGTTTCTCCTCTTGATCTTCCTTGTACTGAGAGTTGAGCGTTAAAATCTCCTGTTCTTACTGCTTTTTTTGTTCCTCTCTCCTTGAACTTCTGTAGTTTTTACTTTATAAAGGTTGTTGCTCATTACTTGGTAATAAATATTCTTAAATACTATATCATCATTCTGTCTCTGGCCATTAAAAATTGTGGATTTTTTTTTGTGTGTGTATGTCTTTTTGCTTTGGGAGTAGAAAATGTTATTTTTTTGTTAACATTTTTCTGTTTGAATTCTTCTTGTTTCTATTTTTCTAGTATGTCTTTGTTTCTCCCTTTAGATTAGCCTTTTCAATCACTGAGGTGTGTCTCAAGAGAGTTGTGTTTTCTATTGCGGCTGAAATTGAAAATTGTTTTCTTTTGCTAACCAGACAAAGCATATTTCCATCTAATTTTATGAATTATATGTTTATTCTCAATTTTCTTACATTCTTTTCTTTGTATATATTGATTATTCTGTTACAGTTGTCCCAATTTCTTCTTCCTTTGCTCCCCTCTACCCATGATCCCACTTCCATTCTGCAATCCCACCCCACCTTAGTTCATACCCATGAGTTGTGCATATGTTCCTGAATTTAACCTTTTTCTATATTATTCTTAACATACCCCTGTCTGTATGTACCCCCAATTGTGTTTCCTAATCCCTGCACCATTTCCTCTTCCTTCCCCTTCTTTCCCCCAACTGATACCCTTCCCAATGATCCCCATACCTCTGATTCGGATGTTGTTCTGGTCGTTTGCTTCATTTTTGTTTGTTTGTTTCTTTGTTTTAGGTTCCTTGATGAATCTGGTTGAAGGTTTGTTGACTTTGTTTATCTTTTCAAAGAACTAGCTCCTGGATTTATTAATCTTTTGGATTGTTCTTTTACTCTCTATGTTGTTTAATTCTGCTTTGATCTTAATTATTTCCTTCCTTCTACTCACTCTGGGTTTTGTTTGTTGTTGCTTCTCTAGTTCTTATAGCTGTAGGGTTATGTTGTTTATTTGGGATTTTTCTAATCTTTTTAGTTTGGCCTGTATTGCTATGAACTTCCCTCTGAGGACTGCCTTTGCTTTGTCCCATAGATCTTGGGCTGTTGTGTGTTCATTTTCATTTGTTTTCAGAAACTTTTTAAATTTGTTCCTTGATCTCATTGCTAATCCAATCATTGTTTAATTGCATGTTATTCAATCTTCATGAATTTGAATGTTTTGGAATATTTTCCCCTTTCTAGTTTCAAGCCATTGTGATCTGAGAAGGTGCTTGATATAATTTCAATTTTCTTGAACTATTTTATTAATTTGTTATTATTGTATTACATTAGTCCCATTTCCCCCCACTTCTCTCCCCTGCTCCAGCCACCTCAGTCCCGCTCCTACAGTCAATCCCCACATGTTGTCAATGTCCATGGGTCATTTGTTCTAGATCCTTAACTAAATTATTCCCCTTATTTGTCCCTTTCTCCCCACCCCTTCCTCTGGACATTGTCAATCTGTTCTTTTCATCCATGCCTCTGGTTCTATTTTGATTGTTTTCTCTGTTAATTAGTGTCCTGTATTAGGTGAGATAATATGATATTTGTCTTTCACGGCCTGGCTTATTTCACTAAACATAATACTCTCCAGTTCCATCCATGCTATTGCAAAAGGTAGAAGTTCCTTCTTTATTTCTACTGTGTTGTATTCTATTGTGTAAATGTACCAACATTTTTTATCCTTTTATCCACTGATGGGCACTTAGGCTGTTTCCAGCACTTGGCTATTGTAAACAGTGCTGCTATAAACATATGGGTGCATAGGTTATACTGAATTGGTGTTTCAGGATTATTGAGGTATAACCCTAGTAGTGGAATTGCTGGACCAAAAGGCAGTTCTGATGGATGTAATACAACAATAAAATTAAATTTAAAAAAGGCAGTTTTATTTTTAAATTTTTGAGGAAATTCCACAGTTTTTTTCTTAAATTATTTGAGACTCAATTTTGTGTCCTGCCATGTGGACTATCTTTGAAATTGTTTTAGATGCATTTGAAAGAACATATATTTTGATTCTTTGGGGTGTAATGTTGTTTAAATATCAATTATGTCCATTTGATCTAGAATGTTGTTCAATGTCACAATATCCTTGTTGTTTCTTTGCTTCTAAGAGCTGTCCATTGTTAACAATAGGGTGTTAAAATCCTCTACTATGAGTGTGTTGCTATTGATATCCTTCTTGAGGTCCTCCAAGATTTTTCTTATATATTTGGGTGCTCTTATGTTGTGTGCATTTATGTATACAAGGGTTATATATTCTTGATGGGTTGTTCCCTTAAGTATTATAAAATGTCCTTCTTTGTCACTTTTCATGGTCATTATTGTGAAATCTGTTTGTCTAATATAAGTATTGTTACTGTAACTTTCTTTTTGTGTCCTTTTGCTTGAAATATATTTCCATCCCTTCACTTTCAATCAGTGTAGATCTTTTATTCTAAGGTTTGTCTCTTGTAGACAGCATATATGTGCATCACAATTTATTTACATTCAGGTAAACTATGTCTTTTGATTGGAGCTTTTAATCCATTTACCTTTAAGATTATTAGCCCTGGCTGGTGGCTCAATGGACAGGTGCCAGCCTGCAAACCCAAAGGTCACTAGTTTGATTCCCAATCAGGGCACATAACCAAGTTGCAAGCTAGGTCTCCAGCTAGGTCCATAACTGGAGGCAGGTGAAAGGCAACCATACATTGATGTTTCTCTCCCTTTCTAAAAATAGTGAATAAAATATTTTCTAAAAAGGATTATTGGCAGGTACTTATTCATTGCAATTTTTTCCCTTTGTACCTATGTCCTCTCCTTTCTCTCCTATGTCTTAAAGCAGCCCCTTTATCATCTCTTGCAATGCTTGTTTGGTGGAGATGTCTTCTTTTAGCCTTCTTTGTATGGGGGAACTTCCTATTTCACTTTCTATTTTGAAACAAACCCTTGCTGAGTAATCTTGGTTGTAGGCCTTAGTTTTTCATTGTTTGGAATGCTTTTTGCAATTCCCTCCTGGCTTTTAGTGTGTCTGTTGAGAAATCACCTGATAGCTTTATCTGGACTCCCTTGTTATTAGCTGTTTCTCTCTTGTTGCCTTTAGGATTTTCTGTGTGTGTGTGTGTGTGTGTGTGTGTGTGTGTGTGTGCGTGTGTTTTCCATTTTAATTATGATGGGCCTTGGAGTGTGTTTCTTTTGGGTTTATCTTCATTTGGACCCTCTGTGCTGCCCAGACTTGTGTGACATTTTTTCTCATCAAGTTAGGGAAGTTCTCTGCCATTACTTTTTTTCAAACAGGTTTTCTATCCCTTGCTCCTCTTCTATTTCTGGTATCCCTATGATACAGATATTATTATGTTCCATATTGTCCATCAGCTCTCTTATACACTCTTCATTCTTTTTCAGTATTTTTTCATTTTGTTGCACTATCAGAAATTTTTTCTACATTGCCCTCCAGTTCACTGATCCAGTCCTATGCTTCACCTAGCCTGCTTTTAATTTCTTCTACTGTGTTCTTTAATTCAGAAATTGTATTCTTCTTTTCCTCCTGGCTCTTATTGATAGTTTCTATGTCCTTTTTGCTGTGGCTATAGTTTGAAGTAAGTTCCTTTTACCTTCCCTTCAGTATTTGTAGTTCCACTGGAATTCTTTTTAGTTTTCTTTGAGGTCACTGAGCTCCTTGATCTCCCTTATAACAATTATTTTGAATTACATGTCTGATAGTTTGCTTGCCTCTATTTAATTCACCATTCTTTCTGGGGATGCCTCCTTTCATTTCTATAGAGGGTTGTTTCATTTCCTCCCCATTTTAGGTGACTCTTCTTGTTTCTTCTTCTAGAATTGATCTGCTTTATCTTTCTGTTTTCGTGGTGTGAACTTCTGTGTTAGGAGACAACTTTCTTCTCTTTCTGGATCTGCCCCTGGTGATGTCAGATCATATCCCAATCTGGGTATATACAATCCATTGGAGACTACCAGCATTCTAATGCCTGTGATGGTCTCTTTTAGTTGTTAATCTATTCAATATATATTCAGTCAGGCTCAAGCATGCAGGACAGGACTGAGTAATTGCTGTGGGCTGGACTATTCCTTCCTCTCAGGCTGATGTCACTTGTAGATGAATGGTCTGCCTGCAGCATGTGGAATGAGTCAGCACTGGGGTCCCATTGGCTGCTTCCCAAGCTCTCTCCCCAAGCCACTGCCCAAATTTTCCTCAAGCATCTCTAGTCCACTCTTCCCTCTCCCTGAGGGACTCCAGGGTAAATGGATGAGAATAAAAGTTTGAGCATTTTTTCTTTAAGAATCTCTATGTTCCCAGCCATCTCCCTGAGGCTGGCAAAAAGAAAAAGAAAAAAAAAATTGTTGCTTTTCACTTTTCACAGCTGGATACTATCTGGTTTACTCTAGGTTCTGATGCTGTAACCTGGGGGGACTTGGCTTGGGGTTTAGACCACACACTTCTCATGGGGAACCCTTGGGACATTGAAATATTTCTCCATACCTTCACCAGAAACCCATGGGAGCCCAGCCATCCCTTGCACCACCTCCACACCTGGTATTAGATTCCTTGTGATGAAGCAGTTTCTTCTGCCTGTACATGGTTATAATCATTCTCTTCAGCTAGTGTTTAGTTGGTTATTTCACATGATTTCTCCACAATTAGGTTGTGATTCCAGATTAGTTCTGGAAGGAAGTTAGTGTAGCTTGCACTTACTCCTCTTCTATCTTAGATCTCTCTAATTGCATGCACTTTTAAAGTCCTGTCCCTATAATCTATATTGAGACACTTGAGTTTTATATGTTTTTCTAGTTATTTTCAACTGAGGATGGATTTATTTATTCTCACAGTGGCTTTTGGCCCTTTGTAGAACCTGATGTGATTTACTCTCTTATTTCTTTGCTGGGTTTTTGCTTGGGCTTGTTTTTTCTGTTCCTTTTTGAGAAAACATTGGGACATGGAGATGCAGGTGGCATTGGTTGTATTTGGCTACCTTTGAAGTTTATGAAAATGGGTACACTTTGGACTACAGGCTTATTTAATACTATTGAAAGGATAAATCTCTTAAGATGCAATTTGTGCCTTTCTAAAGGCAGCAACTAACATGCTGCCAATGTCAAAGAGACCTTAACTACTTTTTTCAGATATTTGGAAATATTTTTTAAAGATTTTATTCATTATTTTTAGATAGAGGGGAAGAGACAAAGAAAGAGAGAGAAATATTAATGTATAATTGTCTTTCACCTGCCTCCAGCTGGGGATCTGGCTGGAGACCTGGCTGAAGACCTGGCTTATAACCTGGGTATGTTCCCTGACTAGGAATCAAACCAGTGACACTTGGGTTCACAGGCCAGTGCTCAATTCACTGAACCACACCAGCCAAGTGGAAAAAAAATTTTTTTAAGAATTTATTATTTTCAGAAAGAAGGAAAGGGAGAGAGGCAGAGAGGTAGAGAAGCATCCAGGTATGGTTGCCTTTCACTTGCCTCCTGCTATGAACCTGGCTAGAGACCTGGCTTGCAACTTGGTAATGTGCCCTGGCTGGGAATCAAACCAGTGACTTTTGGGTTTACATGCCAGCACCTTATCCACTATGCCACCAGCCAGGGCCAAGTGGAAACTTTTAATATCAAATTTTGTTTATGCCTCTACCTTAATTTTTACCATATTCTACTTTGTATTATAATTAAATGTTTTTATTTATAAAAAATGAGTATTATATTTTGGATTTTTGTATCCATCAATAATCACTTTATTTTTAAATATATTTTATTTATTTTGCTATTACAGTTGTCCCAACTTCCCCCCTTTGACCCCTTCATTTAGTACCCCATTTCCTCCAGCAGTGCCCCCCTTAGTTCATGTCCATGAGTCATGCATATAAGTTCTTTGGCTTCTCTATTTCCTTTGTTCTTCTTAACATCCCCCTGTCTATCCTGTAACCATCAATGTGTGCTTTCTTTTTTCTTTCACATCCAGACAATTCACCATTTAATTACTGCCTTCTGTCAGCTTCTCAAATCATATTAATACAACATTTTCTTCTCATTATTCTAAAATGCCTACATTAATTCATTTGTTTAAAGTAATATGAATTGCAATATTACCAAAAGCATGCAAAAATATGTTTACACCCATACACACACATACACACACATATTTATAGTACATACTGGATTTTGAAGAGTTAATACAAAATTTTTAAATATGCCAATAGCTTACATAATTATTGCATGTTAAATGATATTGAAGCAAAATTAAGCAGAATTTTTCTTCTTTAATACTTACTTTATTCTGGAATGCTTTTTTTGTGAAATACATCACAGAAATGGTGTATTGCAGAACTCACTTTCGTGAAAGTTGTCCTAGAGATAGTGCCAAACACAGTAAAAAGTGAATTTGGTTTTTGAGTCAGATCCTCCCCCTTCCAATAATACAACTCAACTTTATTTTAAGCTACGGGAACTACAACTTATTTGAAGTTACAAACTATTTGAAGTTTGCCATCTTAAATGGTAGATTTATTTAGGCTGTGCACAGGTCTTACTTCTTTCAATACCCTCTGTCCTCTATATGTGTTTTACAATTTGAAGCCTTCAGAAATAATGGTACTTGCCATGCTCAGCCAGTCCCCAGAGTAGAAATTATTATGTCTACTATGTTGAGGTAAAAAATAAAAATCCCTAGGATTTCAATAATTTTGTAGCATAGTATTCTAGTTAGTTTTTGAACTTATGGTTGACTTCCTATGTGGTCCTAAACTAACCCCTGAACTATTTAAGAGTCTGTTGAGGTAGAGATTAGGTATGTTCGCATTTCAATAATAAAGTTTACTATAGCATTAATTCCTTTTCCCAAGCATCCCCAGTTTGGGGGCCTTCATAACTGAAAATGTATATTTCCACAATGTAGTTGAAAGGAATCTCATCTAATGTACATGTTAATATGAGAATATATCTTGTTTATGTACACAAATGATATAGTTTAGTAGTTTGCAACTTCCATCCAAATAGATCTTCATTCTCAGCATCTTTTCTAACCTAAAAAATTGACTGATTTCACAACACACCTATGACCTGTTGGTTGCTATTTAAAACAAATTGCTAACAAAATCTATCTATTACACACCCTCAAATAAGCAGTTATTTTGTAACAGTGAATAAGAAAGATAGCATGTCTTCTATCTAATAGACATCTACGTTTTCTTAGGTTTTTCTTCTCCCTTAACTGCATTAGATTTTTCTGAGTTATTGCAAGTAATCTGATTTTCCACATTGTGTAATAATTCCAATCTAAGAAAACTTAACCTGCAGTAATGCAGATACAAGTAATATACAAAATTATACCTTATTTAGTAAAATCTATTTATAACAAGATCACTTTAAAGCATTCATAAGTTAAAGTTGGTTCTTATCCATTCAGCTGCCCTATGTCTTTTGATTGGTGCATTTAATCCATTTACCTTTGTACATGTGCTCCTGTCTGGCTGGCTGTTTCTTCATCTTCTTAAAGCAGACCCTTTGGCATCTTTTGCAATGCTGGTTTTGTGGGGATGTGTTCTTTTAGACTTCTTTCTCTGGGAATCTCCTTATTTCTCCTTCCATTTTGAATGAGAGCCTTTCTGGGTAGAGTATTCTTGGTTAGAGGCCTTTGTTTCCTATTACTTGGAATATTTTTTGCCATTTCCTCCTGGCTTGTTGTGTTTCTGTTGAGGAATCAGCTGATAACCTTATGGGAGCCCCCTTGTATGTTATTAGCTGTTTCTCTCTTGCTGCTTTTAGAATTCTCTCCTTGTTTTTGAAATTTGCCATTTTCATTATGATATATCTTAGAGTGGGCCTGTTGGGGTACATCTTCCTTGGGACCCTCTGTGCTTCCTGAGTTTGTATGACATTTTCTCTCCTCAAGTATGGGAAATTTTCTGCCATTATTCTTTCAAAGAGGTTTTCTTTCCCTTGCTCCTCCTCTTTTCCTTCTGTTATCCCTATCATACGGATGTTGTTATGTTTCATGTTGTCCTGCAACTCTCTTAAAACCTCTTCATTCTTTTTCAGTCTTTTTTCATTTTGTTGTACTGCCTGCAAACTTTTTTCTACATTGATCCCCAGCTCTATGATCCAATCCTCTGCTTTTTCTAGCCTGCTTTTGATTCCTTCTACTGTGTTCTTCAACTCAGAGATGGTATTCTTCATTTCCTCCTGGCTTTTATGGATGGTGTCTATGTCCTTTTTTTTTTTTTTTTTTTTTTTAAAGATTTTATTTCATTATTTTTAGAAAGAGGGGAAGGGAGAGAGGCAGAGAGGGAAAGAGACATCAATGTATGGTTGTGTTTCACCTGCCTCCAGCCACAGACCTGACTGGAGACCTGGTTTGCAACCTGGTTATGTGCCCTGGCTGGGGAATCGAACCTGCGACCTTTGGGTTCGCAGGCCGGCACCTTAACCACTGTGCTACCAGCCAGGGCTTATGTCCTTTTTAATGCTTGTATATTTCTCAGTAAGTTCCTTGTAGCTTCCCTGGAGTTCTTTGTAGTTCCTCTGGAGTTCTTTATAGTTTTCCTTGAACTTACTGAGCTCACTGAGCTTCTCTATTGTCGTTATTTTGAATTCCATGTCTGATAGAGTGCTTGCCTCTATTTCATTTTGTACTTTTTCTGGGGATTCCTCCTTTCCATTTGCTGAGGGTTTATTTTTTGTCTCCTCATTTCAGGTGGCTCTTATTTGCTTCTGCTTCTTAGGTTGGTCTTCTTTGACTTACTGTGTTGGTGATGTGACCTTCTGTGGTATAGAGATGCATTTTTTTTTTTTTTTTTTACTTCCTGGATCTGTGCTTAATCTGTCTTTTTTGTAAGATTAATTTATTATTTTTAGAAAGAGGGGGAGAGAGAGAGGCAGAGAGGGAGAGAGATAGCAATGTATGGTTGCCTTTCACCTGCCTCCAGCTATGGACCTGGGTGGAGGCCTGGCTTGCAACCTGATTGTGTGCCCCAGCTGGGAATTGAACCAGCAACCTTTGAGTTCACAGGCCAGCATACATTTTTGTCTTTTAAAATTGTTATTTTATAGTTGTTCAAAATTTGTTCATGTTGTTTTCCACTGACCACACCCCCTGCTCCCAGAGTCAATTCCCACTCTGTTATGCATGTCCATGGTTCATTTATACATGTGCCTTGACTAGACTCTTCCCCTTTTTTCCCCTCTTCTTCCCCCCTCCTCCCCTATGGTCATTGTCAGTCTGTCCCTTGTTTCAATACCTCTGGTTCTATTTTACTCATTTGTTTCATTCATTAGGTTCCTCTTAGAGGTGAGATTATATGATATTTGTCTTTTCCTGCCTGTCTTATTTCACTCAGCATAACACTCCAATTTCATTCATGCTGTTGCAAAGGGAAGGAGTTCCTTCTCTTTTTCTGCTGTGTAATATTCCACTTTGTAACTGTATCACAGTTTGTTGATCCATTAATTTGCTTATGGGCACTTAGGTTGTCTCCAGCACTTGGCTATTATAAATAATGCTGCTATGACCATAGTGGTGAATAGGTTCTTTTGAATTTGTGTTTCAAGATTATTCAAGTATAATCCCAGTAATGAAATCAGTGGATAAAAATGAAGTTCCCCTTTTAGTTCTTTGAGGAAATGCAATACTGTTTTTCACAATAGCTGCATTAGCCTGCAAGTTTCTACGGTCAATTAATATTGACAAAGGGGCAGAAGCATAAAATGGAGTAAAAATAGCTTCTTCAAAAAATGTTACTGGGAGAACTATAATGGTAAATTCAAAGGAAATGAAACCAAACCATCAACTTAAACTATACACCAGAATAAATTAAAAGTGGACAAGACTTAAATATAAGCCATGATGTCATGAAAGTCCCACAGAAAGTGTAGGCAGTAAAATTTCAGATATCCCATGCAGCACTGTTTTTGCAGATACATCCTCTAGCAGGATGTATATAAAGGAAAGAACAAACAAATGGGACTATATCAAATTGAAAAGTTTCTGCATGGCTAAAAAAAAAAAAAAATCATCAGAATGAAAATGGAACCAAAACTAGGGAAAAATATATTTGCCAATGATACTTCGACAAAGGTTTAATCTACAAAATATATAAAGACCTCATATGACTCAACACCAAGAAGAGAGACAATCCAATTAAAAAATGGGGAAATTGGTCCTACCTCTGCATCACTGGAAAGAGAGCAGCTCAGAGACCCAGTGAGGGGAAGGGCCAAGCCTGGCAAACCCACACTAGCCATGTGCTCCCACAGAAACTCCAAACTGCGTGCCAGGAACTTGCAGCTGGTGCAACTGGTGAACCCATTGCAGGCAACAAAAATCTCCTTGAGGAGCTGGAGGGGGAGGAGTAGCATGGGCTGGCAGGCTGCTCTACATACCCTCTGGGGAGCCAGGCACACATCACAAAGGCAGTGATAAAAGCTCCTCAAAGAGCTGTACTGTTTGGAGAGTTCACCTTCACCCAAGGGAGCCAGCTGCTATTAGCAGACAGGGGGTACCTCCTCCTGGAGCTGCCGGGGTAGGGCCAGCCATCATAGGAGCCAGCTAGATTGCAGGCCACCCCATGTTGGAGCCAGGTGCCCATCTCAGGCAGGAAACTCCTCCGTAAGCTGGAGGGGGAGGAGCAGCCATAGACACCACAGAAGCACCCTGCAGGTCTTCACACAGAACCAGTGAGAGAATAGAGGGCCCCAAAACATCAGCAGCACAGAAAGCCAGTTAGGCTACTAGAGGCCCAGCTTACCTGGGGGATGAGACTCAGAATCAGCCCTGACTGTGACAACCATAGGCATTGCCACTCAAAGACAACACAGCTAGACTGTAGATTGCAGAGACCTGACCAAGAAAAAGAGGCCGACTCAGGAAATGGATCACTGCTAATCTCAAGCACGTCAGTTAAACTGACAGCTACATGAACTATTAATCCCTAATATATCCTTTTCAAAAGTTACTTCCAACCCTCACAATTAGTGCATTTTAAGTAAATACTGTTTATACCATAGTTTATCCCAACTCACATATTTTTACTCCTCCCCTATCTCAATCCACCTAAATACCCAAGACCATCCTTCTACTCTCAGTTTAAAGTCTACTCGCTCTTCTGCTACAACTCATTCCCATTCTTCAATCTAAGTATTCCTCCCCTCTCCAGCCACCTAAATCCTTTTTTTTTTTTTTTTTCTGCTAAAAGCACACAGGACCTGGCTCCATCTGGACCAACCAGGGATCATTAAGGGTGAACAGGGAGGTAGATGCGGCAACCATATATACTTATACTGTTCACCTGTACTTGAGGCTTTCCTATTCTCCCTCTCCTCATTTCTATAAAATAGATAAGTTGGTTTCCTCTGTCATATCCCTCATACCTTTGCTACTCCTCAGCACTGTACAAAATGATCTATGCTTTAGTCAAGTTAATCATTTTTCCCCTCATACAACAGTTTTAATACATCTACATCCCTATTAAGACTGGTACAGTTGCAGCTGAGGGTGTGTTTAAGAGTGGGGGTTACCTTGGAGGGTATGGGTATATACTACCATTCATAGGGAGTCGAAAGGGGAAATAAAAGAGAAAGATGTCTCTGAAGGTATGGTTATTTTGCCTCAACTGGTGGTTCTGTTTCAGGAGCAGCTCTAAAACAGTGTATGACAAAGGGTAGAATGAGTGCCTTTCAATCAGCCAGCTGGAAGGAAAGGAACAACATAAAAAAACAATCCAAAATACAACCAGACAGCTGAAGTAAATTACATTAAGGCCACCCCAAGAGCAACAAGTGGAGGAAATCTAGGAGACTGCAACACTGAACTCCACAAATCTCCTAACACAGAAGGGGGCTCCACAACACAGGGAAGCAAAGCAGATTAATCCAAGAAAAAAACAAGCAACAACAGATACCTAAAATAGGGAAGAAAAGAATCAGTCCACCACCAAAAGGAAAGGAAGAATACCCAGAAAGGTCAATAAATGAAAATGAGGCAAACAATCAAATATGGAATTCAAAACAATAATGATAGAGAAGCTTAATGAGCTCAGCCAGCTCAAAGAAAATGATAAACAATTCCAAGGAAACTACAAAGAACTCCAGAGGTGTTACAAGGAATTTACTGAGAGAGACGTATACCAACATCAAAAAGGACTTAGAAACTATAAGTAAGAGCCAGAAGGAAATGAAGGATACAAAGACTGAACTGAAGAATAAAGTAGAAGTAGCGAAGAGTATGCTAGAGGAAGCACAGGACCAGATCAGTGAGTTGGAGGACAATGTAGAAAAATATTCCAAGACAGTACAAGAGAATGAAAAATGGTTGAACAAGAATGAAGAGGTTTTAAGAGAAGTGTGGGATGACATGAAATGTAATAACATCCGTATCATAAGGATACCAGAAGGAGAAGAGAAACAAGGAATGGAAGACCTGTTCAAAACAATAATGATAGAAAACTTCCCTAACATGATGAGTGAAAACGTTATTCAAGTCCAGGAAGCACAGAAGATCCCAATGAAGAACAACCCAAACAGACCAACTCTAAGGCACATTACAATTAAAATGGCAAATTTCAAAGACAAAGAGAGAATCCTAAAAGCATCAAGAGAGAAACAGCAAATAACATATAAGGGAGCTCCAATAAGGCTATCAAATGATTATTCAACAGAAACAATTCAAGTCAGAAAGGAATGGCAAAAAGTATTCCAAGTAATGGGAAACAAAGGCCTACACCCAAGAATACTCTATGCAGGAAGGCTCTCATTCAAAATGGAAGGAGAAATAAGAAGTTTTCCAGACAAAAGAAGACTAAAAGAATACACCTCTACCAAACCAGCATTTTAAGAAATGCTAAAGAATCTGCTTTAATAAAAAAATGAAGAAACAGAGAGAGTCAAACAGGAACACAGGTACAAAGGGACAAAATTCCAATAAGTAAGTATCAATCAATATAAACCTCAAATGTAAATAGATTAAATGCACCAAACAAAAAACATAGGGTAGTTGAATGGATCAGAAAACACAACCAAAATATATGCTGTCTTCAAGATACTCACCGCAGAACAAATGATCGACATAGATTGAAAATGAAGGAACAGAAAAATATATATCAAGCAAATGGACATGAAAATAAAGGCTTAAATAGCAATACTTATTTCAGACAAAATAGATTTTACAATAAAGGTCATAAAAAGAGATAAAGAGGGACATTTAATAATATTTAAGGGAAAAATCAATCAAGAAGAAGTAACTCTGGTAAACATATAATAAACCAAACACAGGAGCTCTGAAATATATAAGGAAACTCTTGGAGAACTTCAAGAAAGATATAGGCACCAACACGCTAATAGTAGCAGATTTTAATATCCCATTATCAACAATGGACAGATTTTCCAAACAAAAAATCCCCATAGATGTTGTGGCATTGAACAACACTCTACAGGAAATGGACCTAACTGATGTATACAGAGTCTTTTACCCCAAAGAAGCAAAATACACATTCCTTTCAAATGCAAATGGAACATTCTCTAAGATAGACCACAAGGTAGGTCAGAAGACAAGCCTCCACAAATACAGGAAAATTGAAATCACACCAAGCGTCTTCTCAGATCACAGTGGCTTGAACCTAAAAACCAATCTCAAGGGAAAAAACGAAAAATTCTCTAACTCATGGAGACTGAATAACATGCTTTTAAGTAATGAATGGGTAACAATGATATCAAAGATAAAATCAGAAAGTTCCTGTAAACAAATAACAATTAACAGACAACAGTCCAAAAGCTATGGGATACAGCAAAGGCAGTGCTCAGAGGGAAATTTATAGCATTAGACCTACCTAAAATGGTCACAAGAAGTTTGTAAAAACAATCTAACCATAATGTTGCAAGAACTAGAGGAGCAACAACAAAGCCCAGAGCAAGTAGAAGACAGGAAATCATCAAGATAAGTGCAGAACTAAATAACTTAGAGACTCAAACTATGATTCAAAGAATTAACAGGTCCAGGAGCTGATTCTTTGAAAAAATAAAGAAAATGGGCAAGCATTTATCCAAACTCATAAAGGAAAAGATAGAGAGGACCCAAATAAACTGAATCAGAAATGACAACTGTTACTTCAGAAATACAAAAGATTGTAAGAAATTACTACAAACAACTATGTGACAATAAATAGGATAACCTGGATGAAATGGACACATTTCTGGAAGTGTATAATATATCACAACTGAATCCAGAAGAAGTAGAAAGCCTGAATAGGCCAATAACAACTAGTGAAATTGAAGAAGTAATCCAAAATCTCCCAAAGCACAAGTGCCCAACACTGGATGGGTACACAAGTAAATTTTACCAAACATTTAAAGAAGAACTAACTCCTATCTTTCTCAACCTATAACAAAAAAAAAAAAAAAAAATCAAGGAAGAGAGAAGACTCCCAAAATCTTTCTATGAGGCCAATATTATTCTAATCCCAAAACCAGGGCAAGACACAACTAAGAAAGAATGCTATAGGCCAATATCTCTGATGAAAATAGATGTTAAAATTCTCAACAAAATATTGGCCAACCAGATCAAGCAGTATATTATGAATATTATACACCATGATCAAGTGGGTTTCATCCCTGGGATGCAAGGATGGTACAACATTTGTAAATAAATAAATGTAATATACCACAACAACAAATTGAAAGACAGAAAACATATTATCATATCAATAGATGCTAAAATAGCATTTGATAATATACAGCAACAATTTATGATAAAAACCCTGAGCAAAATGGGAATAAAAGGAGTATAGCTCAACATCATAAAGGCCATATATGTAAAACTTGAAGCCAACATCATACTTAACTGACAAAAACTAAAATCTCTCCACCTAAGATCAGGAACAAGACAAGGCTGTCCAATTTCTCCATTTCTATTCAACATTGTCTTGGAAGTTCTAACCATAGCCATCAGAGAAGAAAAAGGAATCAAACGTATTCAAATTGGAAAGAAGGAAGTCAAACTGTCATTATTTGCAGATGATATGTTAGTGTACATACAAAACCCAATAGGCTCCACCAAAAACTTACTTGACCTAATAAGCAAATTTAGCAAAATAGCTGGGTATAAAGTCAATATCCAGAAATCAAAAGCATGTTTGTAGAACAACAATGAAACATCAGAAATAGAAGCTAGAAAACAAATCCCATTTACCATAACAAAATGAAAAATAAAGTACCTAGGAATAAACTTTACTAAGGAATTAAAAGATCTGTACTCAGAAACCTACAGAACAATGAAGAAAGAAATGGAGGAAGATCCAAATAAATGAAAGCATATACCATGTTCAAGGATAGGAAGACTTAACATCATTTAAATGTCCATAGTACCCAAAGCAATCTACAGGTTCAATGCAATCCCAATTAAAATACCAATGACAAACTTCACAGAAATAACAAAAGTACTTCAAAAATTTATATGGAGCCAAGAATGCCCACGAATAGCCACAGCAATCTTGAGAAAGAAGAACAAGGTAGGGGGAATCACAATACCAGACTTCAAACAATACTACAAGGCTACTGTCATCAAAACTATCTGGTACTGGCATAAGAATAGACATATAGATCATTGGAACAGAATAGAGAGCCCAGATATTAAACCAGGACTCAATGGTCAACTAATATTCAATAAAGGATGAAGGAACATAAAATTCTGTAAAAATAGTCTCTTCAACATGTGGTGTTGGGAGAACTGGACAGCAGGATGCAAAAATATAAAACTAGAACACCAACTTACACCATACATCAGAATAAACTCAAGATGTATAAAAGATTTAAACATAAGCAGTGCCACCATAAAGGTCCTGGAGAAAAATATAGGCAGTACAATTTTAGATATCCTATGCAAAAATATGTTTACTGATACTTCACCAAGGGCAAAGGAAATAAAAGAACAAATCCACAAGTGGGACTATATCAAATTGAAAAGTTTCTGTTCAGCTAAAGAAAATACCAGCAAAATTCAAAGGGAACCAACTGTATGGGAAAACATAATTGCCAATGATACCTCAGTCAAGGGTCTGATCTCCAAAATATATAAAGAACCTATGCGACTCAACACCAGGGAGACAGACAACCCAATTAAAATATGGGCAAAGGACTTGAACAGATAACTCACTGAGGAAGATAAAAAAAGGGCCCACGCCCTGGCTGGCAGCACAGTGGATATGGCACCAGCCTGTGAACACAAAGGTTGCAGGTTCGATTCCCAACTAGGGCAACATACCTAGATTGCAAGCCAGGTCTCCAGTCATGTCTATGGCTCAAGGCAGGTGAAAAGCAACCATACATTGATGTCTCTCTCCCTCTCTGCCTCTCTCTCTTCCCCTCTTTCTAAAAATAATAAAATAGTGGTGGAAGATGGCGACAGTAGAGAGCAGTGCTGATGGTGATCCAAAGCAGCTAGAGGAAAACATAGGGAGCATGAGACGCCTTCAGGACCCTAGGAATTGGAGCGGGCAGCATCTGGACACAGGGGAGCACAGCCAAGAAGTAGACGAGGCCAGCAGGACAGTAGTAGAGAGCAGTGCTGATGGAGTACCAAAGCAGCTAGAGGAAAAGATAGGGAGTGTGAGACCCCTTCAGGACCCTAGGAATTGGAGCGGGCAGCATCTGGACACAGGGGAGCACAGCCAAGAGGTAAACGAGGCCAGCAGGACAGTAGGGGAGGAATTCCCCACCGACCAGCCTGTGGGTCGAGGTCGGCTCTGGGCAGTGGCGGCTCTGCCCAGAGGGGCGCATTTGACTGAGGCCAGCTCCGGGCTCCCTGGTGACTGGAAATCTCAACAGTGAGGTGCGGGCAGCAAGGAAAAATGCCGTAGGGAACATGGACTTAAACTCTTGCAGGGGAGGGACAGTGTGAGAGGCTCACTCCAGCAACACGGAGAGGAGGCTCCTCGCGGGGCTAGAGGCAGAGGAGAAGAGTCCTGTGGGAAGCCAGAGCTAGGGAGCAGGAAGTACACTGGCTGGGGCGGTGAGAGGGCTGAAAAGGTTGCTGCTGGGACACCGGGGAAACAGCAGCTAGATAGAAGCCCCTGCGATGGGGTAGGCCCAGCCCTGCACAACCACACAGGCCCCCAGGCTCCATGGAAACTCCAAATGGCGAGCCAGCGAGCAGGAACTAGTAGCGGGGGCAACTGACCAGCCATTGCTGGAGACAAAGGCTGCACCACCCACGCCTGGGAAGGGCTCATCACAGAGGCTGCCTAAAGGACTCCTCCGAGAGCTGGTTGGCTTGGAGAACTGGTGGCAGCCCCGGAAGGGCGGGACAGTGTAGGCGGACCCCGGACAGTGTTGATGGACAGGGGTAGCCTCCTCCAGGAACTGCGGGGGCGGGGCCAATTGTCACAGGGATCAGCAAATTGCGGGCTGCCTTGTAAGGGTGGTGAGTGCCCGTCACAGGCAGGAACCTCCGCCAAGAGTGGAAAGGGTCACCCTGCGGGCACCAGAATACCGGCAGCCCTAAAACCCAGCCAGACTGCAGAGGCCCAGCCTAGCTGGGGGCGGACACTCAGAATCAGCCCTGACTGTGACAATCAGAGGCCCTGCCACGCGCCAAGACCCCCTAGAATATAGACCATAGACTGTAATGTCCTGACCAAGAAAAAGAGGCAGCCTCAGGAAAGGGATTGCTGCTAATCTCAAGCACCTGAGTTATACCGAGAGCAATATGAACTATTAATCCCCAACACATCCTTTGCCAAAGTTACTTCTCACATATTCTTAATCCCCCCCATACCTCAATCCACTTAAATACCCAAGACCCTCCCCCAACTCTCGAATTAAAGTCTACTCACTCTGTGGCTACAACGTATCCCCAGTTCTCAATCTAAGTATTCCTCCCTTCCCCAGCCACCTAAACCCTTTCTTTATTCTTTTCTTCCTTCCTCTCTTTTTTAAATTTATTTCTTTTCCTTTTCTTCCCGGTAAAGCCCACAGGTTCTAGCTCCACCCGGACGAATCAGAAATCATAAAGGGGGAACGGACACCTAAAATCTTTCTTTATTAATATTGATTTTTCCTTGTCTTGTGATTACCCCACCCCCTTTTTTTCTTTCTTTCTTTCTACTTTCTTTTCTCCCTGATAAAACCAACTGGTGCTGGCTCCACCTGGACCAAACAGAGACGTTAAAGGGTGAACAGACACCGAAACTCTTTCTTTATTAATATTGATTTCTCCTTCTCTGATGACTTTCGCCTTTTTTCTCTTTCTTTTTTTTTTTTTTTCCGCTGCTAAAAGCTCACAGGTCCAGGCTCTATCTGGACCAGTCAGGGATTAATCTGGGAGAACAACCATCTAAACACTTTCTTCTTATTATTATTATCGTTTTTATTTCTTTTATCCTTTTCCATTTTTTTTGGTTCATTTTGTTTGGTTTGGTTTGTTTTGGTTTTTGGTTTTTTGTTTGTTTGTCTTTGTTTTTGTTTCTGCTAAAAGCCCACAGGCCCAGAATACAACCAGACAGCCCAAATAAAGGACACACCAAGAACAGCAAGTGGAGAAAATCTGGAAGACGGCAACAGTGAACTCCACAAATCTATCACAGAAGGGTGCTCAACTAAGGCAAGGAAGCAAAGCAGGTTAACCCAAGGAAAGAACAAAAATAAATAAATAAATAAAGAGCAAGCAAGAACAGACACCCAAAATGGGGAAAAATAGAATCAGTCCATGAACAAAAGGAAAGGAAGAATCACCAGAAAGAACACAAAATGAAACAGAGGCACCTGGAATATCAAAGAAGGAATTCAAAAGAATGATGATTGAGAAGCTCAGTGAGCTCAGCCACAACAAAGAAAACTGTAAACAACTCCAGGAGAACTACAAACAACTCCAGGGAAATTACAAAGAACTCCAGGGAAATTACAAAGAACTCCAGGGGAATTATAAAGAACTCCAGGGAAGTTAAAAGGAACTTACTGAGAACTACAACAGCATGAAAAAGGACATGGAAATTATCAATAAGTGCCAGGAGGAAATGAAGAATACAATTTCTCAATTGAAGAATACAGTAGAAGGAATCAACAGTAGGCTAGAGGAAGCAGAGGACCGGATCAACAAGGTGGAGATAAATGTAGACAAATACTCCAAGACACTACAAGAGAATAAAAAAAGGATGAATAAGACTGAAGAGGGGTGAAGGGAGCTGCAGGACAACATGAAATGTAACAATATCCGTATCATAGGGATAACAGGAAAAGAGAAACAAGGAATGGAAAACCTGTTCAAAAAAGTCATGGTAGAAAATTTCCCTAGCATGATGAGTGAAAACATAAATCCAGTTCAGGAAGCACAGAGGGTCCCAATGAGGATCAACCCAAACAGACCCACACCAAGGCACATTATTATTAAAATGGCGAATTTCAAAACAAGGAGAGAATCCTAAAAGCATCAAGAGAGAAAAAACAAATAACATACAAAGGGGCTCCAATAAGGCTATCAAATGATTATTCAACAGAAACAATTCAAGCCAGAAGGGAATGGCAAAAAGCATTTCAAGTCATGGTCAACAAAGGCCTGCAACCAAGAATACTCTACCCAGCAAGGCTCTCATTCAAGATAGAAGGAGAAATAAGGAGCTTCCCAGACAAAAAAAGGCTGAAAGAATACATCTCTACCAAACCAGCATTGCAAGCAATGCTAACGGGTCTGCTATAAAAATAAGTAAACAAATAAAATGAAGAAACACAGAAAGCCAAAGAGGAATACAGACACAAAGGGAGAAAATGGCAATGAATAAGTATCAATCAATAATAACCTTAAATGTAAATGGATTAAATACACCAATCAAAAGACATAGGGTAGCCGAATGGATAAGAAAACATGACCCACATATATGCTGTATTTATGAGACCCACCTCAGAACAAAAGATCGACACAGATTGAGAGTGAAGTGATGGGAAACTATATATCAACCAAATGGACATGAAAAAAAGGCTAGAGTAGCAATATTGATTTCAGATAAAATAGATTTTACAATGAAAGTCATAAAAACGGACAAAGATGGACATTACATAATACTTAAGGGAACAATCCATCAAGAAGAAATAACTCTGATGAATATATACGTGCCAAACATAGGAGCTCCAAAATATATAAGGAAAATCTTGGAAGACTTTAAGAAAGACATAGACAGCAACACATTAATGGTAGGGGATTTTAATACCCCACTATCAACAATGGACAGAGCTTCCAAACAAAAAATCCCCAGAGATGTTGTGGCATTGAACAACACTCTAGAGGAAATGGACCTAACTGATGTATACAGAGTCTTTTACCCCAAAGAAGCAAAATACACATTCTTTTCAAATGCACATGGCTCATTCTCCAACACAGACCACATGGTATGTCACAAGACAAGCCTCCACAAATACAGGAAAATTGCAATCATACAAAGTATCTTCTAGATCACAATGGCTTGAAACTAGAATCCAAATTCAAGGGAAAAACCAAAAAGTTCTCTAACTCATGGAGAGTGAATAACATGCTTTTAAGCAATGAATGGGTCAACACTGAGTTCAAAGATGAAATCAAAATGTTCCTGGAAACAAATGACAATGAACACACAACAGCCCAAAACCTATGGGATACAGCAAAGACAGTTCTCAGGGGGAAATTTATAGCAAAACAGGCCTTCCATAAAAAGGTTACAAGAAGTTTATAAAAATGACGTAACCAGAAAGCTGCAAGAACTAGAGGAGCAACAACAAACAAAGCCCAAAGCAAGTAGAAGGAAGGAAATCATCAAGATCACAGCAGAACTAAATAACTCACAGATTCAAATTACAATTCGAAGAATCAACAGGTCCAGAAGCTGGTTCTTTGAAAAAATAAAAAAAAATTGACAAGCACTTATCCAGACTCATCAAAAAAAAAGAGAGAGAGGACCCAGAAAAACAGAATCAGAACTGAAAGGGGAAATCACAACTGATACCTCAGAAATACAAAAGATTGTAAGAAATTACTACAAACAACTCTATGACAAAAAATATGACAATCTGGATGAAATGGACACATTACTTGAAATGTATAATCTACCAAAACTGAACCCAGAAAAAGCAGAAAGCCTGAATAGGCCAATAACAACTAATGAAATTAAAGAAGTAATCCAAAATCTCCCAAAGCACAAAAGCCTTGGACCAGATGGCTACACGGGTGAATTTTACCAAACACTTAAAGAAGAACTAACTCTTATTCTCCTCAAAATATACCAAAAAATTCAGGAAGAGGGAAGACTCCCAAAATTTTTCAATGAAGCCAATATTACTCTAATCCCAAAACCAGGTCAAGACACAACTAAGAAAGAAAGCTACAGGCCAATATCTCTGATGAACATAGATGCTAAAATTCTCAAAAAAAAATATTGGCCTATCGGATTCAGCAGTATATTACAAAGATCATACACCATGATCAAGTGGGCTTCATCCCAGGGATGCAAGGATGGTACATTTGTAAATCAATTAATGTAATACACCACATCAACAAATTGAAAGATAAAATCCATATGATCGTATCAATAGATGATGAAAAAGCACTTGATAAAGTGCAGCAACCATTAATGATAAAAACCCTCAGCAAAATGGGAATAGAGGGAGCATACCTCAACATCATAGAGGCCATCTATGACAAACCTGAAGCCAACATCATACTTAATGGACAAAATCTGAAAGCTTTCCCCCTAAGATCAGGAAGTAGACAAGGCTGCCCACTTTCTCCACTTCTATTCAACATTGTCTTGGAAGTTCTAACTATAGCCATCAGGGAAGAAAAAGGAATCAAAGTATCCAAATTGGAAAGGAAGGAGTCAAACTGTCATTATTTGCAGATGATATGATAGTGTACATACAAAACCCGATAGGCTCCACCAAAAATTTACTCAACCTAATAAGCAAATTTAGCAAAATAGCTGGACATAAAGTCAATATCCTGAAATCAAAAGCATTTTTTGTATACCAATAATGAAACAACAGGAATAGAAGTGAAAAAACAAATCCCATTTACCACAGCAACAAGAAAAATAAAGGACCTAGGAATCAACTTAACTAAGGAGGTCAAAGACCTGTACTCAGAAAACTACAGAACAATGAAGAAAGAAATCAAGGAAGACACAAATAAATGGAAGCATATACCATGTTCGTGGATGGGAAGAATTAACATCATTAAAATGTCCATACTACCCAAAGCAATCTACATATTCAATGCAATCCCAATTAAAATACCAAT
>PVIW01012162.1:0-33543 GCA_004026585.1 Noctilio leporinus | reverse complement strand
CAGAGAGATGCAAATTAAAACCGCAATAAGATACCACCTCACACCTGTCAGAATGGCAATCATCAGCAAATCAACAAACAACAAGTGTTGGCGAGGATGCGGGGCAAAGGGAACCCTCATACACTGTTGGTGGGAATGTAGGCTGGTGCAGCCACTGTGGAAAACAGTATGGGGTTTCCTTAAAAAACTGAAAATGGAACTGCCTTTTGATCCAGCAACTCCACTACTTGGACTATGCCTAAAGAATCCTGAAACACCAATTCATAAGAACCTATGCACACCTATGTTCATAGCGGCACTATTTACAATAGCCAAGTGCTGGAAACAGCCTAAGTGCCCATCAGTGGATGATTGGAATAAAAAACTTTGGTACATTTACACAATGGAATTCTATATAGCAGAAAGAAAGAAGGAACTTGTACCCTTTGCAACAACATGGATGGAACTGGAGAGTATTATGCTTAGTGAAATAAGCCAGTCAACGAAGGACAAATATCATATGATCTCACCCATTATGGGACAATAATGAGCAAAACTAACAACAAGCAAAACAGAACCAAATATATGAATACAGTGAATAGGCCTTCAGTGGTCCGGGGGAAAGGTGTTGGGGGGAGGGGGAGGCAGAGGCAAGAAAGGGGAGCAGCTTAGACAAGAACCTAGTATAAAGGAAACAGGGACATGGACAAAAGGTGGGATTGACTTTGGGGGGAATGGGTGGGTGGGGAGGGGGACAGAGGGGAGCAAAAAGGGGATGGATGTAATACAACAACAATAAAATTAAAAAAAAAAGAAAAAAGAAAAAGTCATGTCAGGGGGAAGTGACAATTTCTATCTTAATTGTCACAAGTATCTTTGGTCCATATTCTAAATAAAGAGTGCAATTGTCTATAGCATCTCAGTTTCTTGACTGTCATACAAGTAAATGGCAGTTCATTTTGAAAACTACTGATAACAGTGGAATGCAAAAAGGTTACCATGGATTTCCCAATCTGTCCTATAGTTTCACATCATCTTCATCTCTATTGCCTCTAATTAGGTGTAACGGGATCTTTTGCTATCACATTTGTAGTTAAATGTGTTTTGAGTCAATGGTTTGATATCAGCATTTAATATCATGACATGCATACTTGGTTTAGGATAAAAACTTTGATATTTCTGGCCAATGGATAGGAACCACTTATTTTTTGGTATTATATAAATTTCTCTTCTTTTCATATTACTTTATTACAATATTATTGCATACAACCCTCTCAAAAAGCACATTTTAATATGAACATAAGCAGAAACTCACTATGCTGAGTAAGATGTTTCAGGTCATAGACCCGGGAAGTGCCAAAGTGATGGTGTACACTCTGGCCCACATGGCCCTTTCTTTGCACATTCTCTAGTCTTTATGAGATACTAACTGACACATATATTTCAAAAAAAAAAAAAAAAAAAAAAGAAGTGTGCACCATGGGAAAAGAAACTGCTCTGGTAGACAAATTTTTTTAGTTTAAATATCAGATACTACCTCACAGATCATGTGATCTTAGTATATTTTAGACTTAATTTACCACCTATAATAGTCAAATTATTATGATGAATTCAAGGATCCTCTGACTGACAACAACATCTGAAAATCAAAATATCCAAATAAACAATTTCTTCTTTAAAATTTGCTCTTCATTTTTCTTCCAATTTATTAAAGCATAACAGCATCATTGATCTAAGTTTAAAGCCAATTATCTTTAACTCTTTTTTCACCTTCACTTTTAATGTTATCAAAAGTATTAATTCTAACTCTAAATTACCTATTACAATATTCTAGCTTTTTATTTATATCGCCAAAAGAATTTCCTACTTTTTGGATAACTATAATTACCTCCTTACTGCTGCCAAGCCAGAAATGCTTCCAAAACTAAATTCTAAAGCCATTTCTTCAACAAACTGGCCATAGTCAAATTTCAAGTCTAAATTCTAGTGACCATGTATCTTCCACCAAAGCAAAGGTGAGGTATTCTCAACTACTGAGAGTACATTCCACATTTTCATATTATGTGCTCACACTGGCCTTTCAGCCTCTAATGCTTCTCTCTTTATGCCTGCCTATAATAAATTGTAAAGACAGGACTCAGCTACCACTTCTTCACATAAAGTGTTATCAATAAGTTCAGCTAGAGATAACTGTGCCTCTGTTTTACTTCATTATAAAAATTAATTTTTGCCAATTATATTAAAACATTACTAAACTCTGCCTTAAACTAAAATTAGTTGAATATAAACTTCTACTGAGCAAAGAACAGCATACATAACACTGTGTTATTGCTTCCCGAAGTCTTTACACATTGTGACTTCAAATTTCTTGAAGATTACTCCCCCCATAATTGCTATCTTTATCATACATTTTCATTTTCAAAGCCTTTTTAAAAATCTTCTCTGGTCTGTTTATTCTAGAAAGATTCACTTTAAGACTGCACACATGAACGTGAAAATGCATCAAGCAATTACCAGTGAACCCCAGAAACAAATTAAGATATGACTTTGAGAAATAACATAAATCAAACATTATTCTAGAACTGGGCAAATATGACACTTGTTGTTTCTTTGGGAAGACTCTCTTTGTCAAGCTGGAAAATGATGAAGTGCTAGTCTCTGTGAAAAGAAGCTCATGCATCTTGAGTTTTAGTTGGAAAGTGGCCATATGTATGCATCAACATAATTTTCTAGTTAACAACAGCACATTAAACTTCTTACGTGTTCTCCCTTTGATTTTTTTAAAATCTGAGCACACAATGTCTTCTTAAGTATGTCTACAATCTAAGTCATAAATCAAAGCACATGTACTTTTCTGTAAAAATTCAACAGCATTACAAAAACTGAGATAATCTAATAAACTAAATTTCTGTCAAAGTGATAAATGGTTGGTGGTATCACCTTTTATTGATGTGATATTTAATTAATTCAATAATGATTAATTATTACTTTAATACTAATTAGGTTTCCACTAGGATTTTCTTCTGAAGATACTTTAATAATTTAATTTTATGAACCAATTAGTAACTTAGGCTAAAGAAATCTACCCATTTTGGCTTCAAAACTGTACTAAAAACATGTCAGCCATAGAGCATAATATGCTGTTAAAAAGAAATGGGATAACTTAAAGATCATTTCAAAATTTATATTTATTTTTCTAAACTGAAGTTATAGGAAAATGAAACCAAAATGTAGACAAGGTACTATACAAGAGCAGGAAAAACATCACCTGATAATGCAATTATTCCAAGTACTTTAAGATTTTTAAAAAGACTCTATCTGAGTACATCAGATTATTTATAGTACCTGCATACATAATCTCTAATATTATTAATGTACTTTAAATCTATTTGTTAAAATATCAAAATAAAAATTAACATCACGAGATGCTACTATGATTAAGCACTGGTTTATGAGTGATTCTATTTTTGGCTCCAATTTACTTCTGAAACCTAAAGTATCATCACCTGAAATTCATCTTAGTAGTCTCTAACTTGTACAGTAACAGAATGAATAGAACTTGCTGTGGGATTCAGTTATAGTGTCACAGTAATTTATTTTCTCCCTTAACATAAAATTTATGTTTTCAATGTGAGCAAAACCTCTAAAATGAAAAGAAAATAGAGTGTCATTCCCTGTGGTCAATGCCTTAAGTGTTAATGGGACATCTAGATGTTTTCCCTAAAGTAGCAAAGCCGGCAAACTTCAAATGCCTCTGCTGCCTTAGACTAGTAGCAGTTCAAACCAAAATCTCTTAGCCCTTACTTGGAAATGGGGTAATAAGACATTAGCAAAGTCCTCAAGTGTTTAGTAAATCTCTATGAAAATAAATTACAGTTCATTGCTACAGCATATATATATAGATAGATAGATAGATAGATAGATAGATAGATAGAAGTGTTTAATGCACTAAACTAAGCATGTTGTGTATACGTACATGTGATATTTGTGGAAAGTGTCAAAATATTCACTAGACATCCTTGAACATTTTTGCAAGAACCTTTAAGAATTTCTTCAAATGTTAAAAGTGTGCCCCAAAATATTTAATGCAAAGATTAGGTCACCACAGCCTACTTGATCATGTTTAGGTATTGTGAACTAAAATTCTTTGAGATGGCAATGCTTAGACATTTAAAATAACTAAAATCAATTTAAAAACTTTAGAAGAGGCATGGTAAGACTTCCACTTTCTGTTCCAAAATGTTAACATAAAGGGCTTAGAAGTGATCATTCTCATTCTGACAATGAGGTAAAACATGGGAAACTGAAAATCAGTGCTGTTTTTAGGATCCATTAGAGAACTGGGGTCTTGGGGGCACACAGCCACCCTGAAACATGGAGGGAAAGGTGAATCACAACGGAGATCTGCTCAACTATGGCAGAAACTGCTCCAGCCGTAAATTGGCAGGAATGCCTAAATGACAGTTTTCACAAATTGCTAAGCACAGTGTGAAGACTAACATGAAAGTGAAAAATGTCCTGGTAGCCTCATGATTAGGGGGCCCATGCTTTCATGACATTTCCTTCCAGAAACAGAAGCACTGTTTTGTGAGGGTCTAAGAAAGACCCACAGTAGCCACGACAAGCTGAGGAGGAGAAGTAACATCGTGAAACTTATCTAGTTCCTTCACCACAACAAAGTCCTACCCTCCATGCGTTAGTACTTTGTTGGGCACAATTTTGAACATTTGAACCCTTACTCCAACTGGGGAGAGGAATTCCTCCCAACTACAGTCTCCACTAGATTTATTATCTCACCTAAAGGGAAAAAAATAGCATGGCTCAGGATGTCAGCAAATGGATTGAGAACACTGCAAACAGGAAAGTGAGTAGGGAGATGAAACAGTTGTGAAGGTCAGAGACCTGAGTGCAGGCCCACTGAAAGAGTGGCACTTAATTGGATGATAGAACGCTCCCTTCTCCCACACTATTCTGCCACACTAATGCTGCTCCGGTAGAGTATAGCTGAAAGAGCTGCAAGAAACATGTTATCTCTGAGAGCAGTATATTGGGAAGCTCCAAAGTCAAGAGGGCAAATAAATATAGGATATTACAAGAATTTGATACCTCTGGCAGCTACTGCTACAGCAAAAATGAAACAACCCAACTCCCAGCCAGATTAACATAAACACACTAAAAGCCTGTTTACTTCTGTTCCCATTAACCAATATAAATCTCTCTGGTCTACAACAAAAAATTTTAAATGCCTGCCAAAGGGCAAGAACAAATGTTGTCTGAAGCGGCAAAGCAATTATCAGAACCAAAATCTGCTTTAACACAGATGCTGGACTTAGGAATTTTAAAATAGCAATGATTAATAATTTAAAGGCTCCAGTGAAAAAAGTAGATAACATGCAATATTAACAGAGTAATATTCACAGAGAGATGAAAACTACAAGGAATCAAAAGTAAATACTAAAAATCAAAAACATGGTGAGGAAATTAAAATTGCCTTAGATGGGCTCACTAGCAGATGACACAATTGAAGAATCGGTGAACTTAAAGATATATCAATAAAAGTTCTCAAACTATCAAGAGTGAACTGTAATGTAAACTACAGACTTTTAGTAATGATAAGTTAATACAGGTTAAAAGATTATAGCAAATGTACCAGTCTGGTACATACAGATTGTGAGGAAAGCTGCATGCATGTAAGTTAGGTAAGGTGATAATGTGGGAACTCTATGTACCTTCTAAATTTTGCTCTGAAACTAAAACTGCTCTAAAAAATAAAGTCTATATATACAAACAGCTTCCCAAACTGAAATTCAAAGAGAAAAAAATGAAAATAAAAAAGTACTGTGGGACAATTTGAAATATTGTAACATACCTATAATTGGAAGGATAGACAAATAAAATAAAAGAATGAAACAGAAAAAAAATGTTTTAAATAATAATGGCTGAGCACTATTGAAATGAATGGTAATGACCAAAACACATATTACTGAAGCTCAGAGAACACCAAGCAAGATAAATAAACAAAATTCCACCCAGGTATTTTATATTTCATCTATAGAACACCAAACAAAATAGTGGAAGAATCAAGAGATAAACAAAGAAATATTATAGAAGACTTCCTATTAGAAACCATGCAAGAAGAAAGGTGAGCAAAATATTTCAATAGTTGGAAGAAAAAATATGCCAATCTGAAATTCTATATCCTATAAAATTACTCTGCAAAAGTGAAGGAGAAATAGACATTCTCAGACTAATCAGAAACATGAAATTCATTGCCACCCACTTGCCCTTCATGAAATATTAAAAGATCTTCAGGGAGAAGAAAAATTATATAGGTCAGAACTTCACTCTGTGTAAATAAGGGAAGAATATCAGAGAAGGAATAAATGAAGTTAAAATATTTTAATTTTTTAATTCCTAACTGATCTAAAAGATAATAATTTGTTTAAAGTAATACTAGTTAAAAATATATGGGGTGGTTATAGTGTACATATATGTAAGTAAAATAAATGATATTAATTGCTATAGAATGAATTATGTCCCTCTAAAATTCATGTTAAAGTCCTAATCCCGAATGAGATTTAGTTGGAGATAAGGCCTTTAAGAAGGTAATTAAGGTTAAATAAGGTACCAAGGGTGGGGTTCTGACCCAATAGGATTAGTGACCATATAAGAAGAAACAGTGCAGAGCTTGGGATCTCTCTCTACCACAGGAAGACACAGCAAGAAGGCTGCCATATACAAGTATATAATGTCAGAAAGAGAGCTCTCACCAGAAACCAAATTGGCTCTCACCTTGTTCTAGGACTTCCCAACTTCCAGAACTGGTAGAAAACAATATTGTTATTTAAGCCACCCCATCTGTGGTATTTAGTTAGACTAACACAGTAATATCACAGACAACAACAGGGATTGGGAATATACTGAGTACCTGTACTACATTCCAAGTGGAATAGTACTTTTTAAAGGTAGACTTAGATTAGTTAGAATATATCTTTTAAAATCCAGGGAAACCACTGAGAAATACTTTTCTTAAAAGTACATTTGATATATTAAGAAAGGAGATAAAATGGAATCATATAAGAACTCAAAACCAGGGATGGCAGAAAAAGTGAGGGTGGGAAGGGGAATAAAAAGCAAGAAAAATAAATAAAAATGGTTACAAAGAGTAGATAATAATAAACTATAACAATGAACATGCATGGTCTGAAAACATCAACTGAAAACTAGTAATTGTCAGAGTGCATTAAAAATAAAAGAAAATGAGATCCAAAGATGTGTTGTCTACAAGAAATATAAAGACTATATATATATATATATGAAAGGTAGAAAGATGTGTTAATATCAATCCAAAAAGCTGGAATAGCTTTATAATTTTCATACAAAGCAGATTCAGACGATTATTCATGAAAAGAAGCACACTGAATAATGATTAAAAGGTCAATTAGCCGAAAAACATAAAAATCCAAAATGCCTATGTACCTAAGAACAGATGATCAAAATACAGGAGGAAAAAAACTAATATAACTTAAAAGAAAAATAGACGAATTCACTATTACAGTCAGAGAAATCAACATCCTTATTGATTAATTCAGTGGATTTGCATGACCTGAACACTGTTTTAAATAACTCATGGGCCAAAGAAGAGGCCCCAAGAGAAAAACTGAAATATTTTAACTGAATGAAAATTAAAAAGCAATTAACTATAATTTGCAAAAGGCATGGCTTAAAGGGAAATGTATAGGAATTTAGAAAATTCATTGAACCTTCAAACTTTCCCCAGACCCTGGGAAGCCTTGAAAACCAAGCTAACAATTCCAGGACAATTTGTGCTCTGTCCTTAGAGAAAAGCATTACGGGACACCTCCAGAATCCTAGAAAACCTTCCCAGTGTAGCATCCCAGGACAGACAAGGAGCCTCCTCACAGAACCGCTGGAAAAAGCTTGCATGCCCTTCTGCTCCCTCAGTTTCCCACTGGTCCTATGAATGGTGGAGGGGCGGTGTTCCCTGGACCTCAGAAGAAAGAGGCCAATGACTAAGTCTTAGAGGAATGCGTCCCCAAGGCACTCAATCTGACCCCTCTGATGATGCTACCAGCAAAAGGCCACCCCCCACTGAAGAAACTGGAAAGGCATCCAAATGTGAAAGCTTCCCAAGACCAGAGGTGAGGCAGGAAAAATGCCCCGGAGGAGGAGGTAAGGGTCTCATTTCCCTTCCCAGGAGGCCTTACAACTTGAACTGGGACAATCTGGACGATCCAAACAAGAGTCGATTGGAGACGGCAGCGAGCCCGGCACCCCAGAGCACCCCGAGAGCAGGCAGCCGGGTCTGTGGCCACGGAGAACTCACTTCCCGCCTGCAGGTGCTTCCAGCTTCAGGGGATCACAGTCTCTTGGAACAGACCATGGAGAACGCGGTGGAGGGAGCAGAGGAGGAAGGCGGGAACCTTGAGAATTCTTGAGGCCCATCTGCAGCAGCTGGGTGCTGCTCAGATCCTGTCTTGGATCTGAACAAGGAGCTTTCCGAGGCCCACGTTGCTGGAGAACGGGTGAGGAGCTCCGTGGGAAGAACCTGAAGAACCTGGACGGGTTTGAGAGGAGCGGGAGGTTCAGAAAAAGAAGGAGCTTGCCAAAGGCAAAGTCCAGAAGGTTCTGAAAGACCAACTTACTGCAGGCCTGAACTTCATGGAAGTCTTGGGGACCTCTTCAAGCAGTTTGAGAAACAGGAGGTGATCAAAGGCTATGCATGAATGAAGGAAAACTTGCTGTGGAAATGTGTCGAGGATTACAGAAAAGCATTAACAAGGAAGGCGACCACACAGTGTAGAAGAGAAACTCAAGCTGGCAACGAGAATCAGGACCAGACCCAGGCGGAGGCTGGCGCTCCAGGGGACCCTGAAGAAGGAGCAGGTGTGCATGTTTGCTGGAGAAAACTGGGCACAGAGGATAGGAGAAAAGGATGAACTGACAGAATTTGTGATGTGGAACTCAGGAAATGGGAAATGAGCAGAAGTTTACTCCAAACCCTAATCTGTGCCTATAGAGACATAAAAAGTATGACCATACTTACATATTGTTTTAATAGACAATAATTCAGTTCTTAACAGTTTACCTTAAATTTCAGAGAGATTCTATGAGATCTAGATCTCATGAACTTTGCTGCAGAGTACTACAAAAGAATGGTAGGCATAATTTGAGCAGGGATTTTTAAAACTTATAATAAACAAGCTTACCACTTGGCTTAGAACAAGATCCTAATATTTTTACTATTTTTCATTATACTAATTTTAAAATGGGAGAGTAAAAAAAGGGGGGATGATGCAAATACATGAAGATAATCATAAAAAATTAAAATAAAATTCATTAAATAAGAAAAACAACAAAGTTAGAACTGAATAAACAAGTCTGTTTTAAGTATAGGATTAACATTTGTTACATATGGACAATATAATGTATTTTAATGACTTTAGAAGTCCAGAGAAATACAGCATATTCTTGCTAATCTGAACCAGCTATTTAAAACAATTCATGATGATTCCAGGAGGGTACTTGAAATACTGGTGAGATCACTTTAAAAAGTGTATGATTGTCTAACTACTATGCTGTACACCTAAAACTAATAAATATAAAGTAATATTGACTGAAAATTGTAACTGAAAAATTAAATAAAACAATCCAGTTGAGAGGTTTACTCATTTGTCTCATAAGCATTAAAAAGAGACTTTTTTTTTCCATAAAATGAACCTTGACAAAGTTATGCTATTTGCTAAGATCCAAGTGCAATTATAAAGCTAGTAGAGTAGATGTATATCTAGGTCAGGAGTTGTCCTTTGACCTACATAATGGGCCACTGGGTAAAAAGTTATATCTTATTGTGACAAAATTTATATATAAACTATTAGTAAAGACAAATTTAATATAAAAAGTAAACATCATAATGAAATCAATCCTCAGATACCCATCATACAGTTTCAATGATTATCAAATTATGACTCAAGAATTCATCCATTTCCCAGTTTCCTATCATTAAGAAGCAAGTCTCATACATTGTGCCATTCCATCATTCAATATTTCATAATGATAAAGTTTTAAGAAGCATAATCATAATACCAATGTTAGAAGAAAAAGTTGATTCTTATTATCTTTATCATTACCTAATCAGTAAGTCAAATTTCCAAATGTTTCATAAATGTCATATTTCTTTTTGATAATTTGTTTAAGTTAGAATACAAATAAAGCCCACCTTTTGTGACTGTCTAACATGGCTCACATTTCTTTAATTACTTTTTTGCCCCTAAGTTTTTAAACCTTGGCAATGTTTGTTTGTTTGTTTTAATTACTCTGAGGTTTTAATAAAACCTGTGCCAGAAGAAAATAAATTTATTTGAATTGAGTCAAAAATAAAATTATTTTTATCCTAGAAGAAGTCATTCATTATAGTATGTACATTTTATAGATAAAGAAACTTATGCACAAATGGATTAGTTTTTCTCAATTAAGGTGACAAAGGTCAAAGTTATTAAAAACAATGGCATATCTATCTTTCCTACTCCAATGCTTCTTTTATTTCACTAGATCACAATACACAACATTTTAAAGTTACTTTTAAATGTTGAAATTCATGCATTCCTATACATTCTATCAATGTAAGCACAACAAGGATATGTATTATTTTTCCAAGGGTACATATTATTAATAAAGAAGTATAATTAATAATTATTGGTGGATCTGTTTTAAGCATTTGAAATAGGTGTATTTCACCCAATAGTGTTCAAATCATTTTGCTTTGAAATTTATTCAAATAAAACTGTAAAAGGTCCCTCAGTCTCTACAGAGAGCTCTTAAAGACATTTTTCTGAACATTAACCCTCAGAGATTATCTGAACAAAATTTTCTTCTTCGATCATGTTAAAACCACTCTAAAACTTTCTAATATTGTAACAACTCTTGAATGGAGAAACTGAACAGAATTTCATTTTTTGTTTCTAAAACTTTTATTAATTGAAGTGATCCTCCTCTCAGGACAGAAGAAATATGTGTTGTCCATTAGTTTCAATATTTGAAGGCAAAAAAATTGCTTCTAAGCATATCATTACATACTAGTGCACCTATTCATTTTCCCCTGTCATCAGAAATTCTTGATCCCTTGTCAGTACTTTTAGCTCTTTGCCATTCAACATATGATTAGCTGCAAGATGGATCAGACAGATACAGCAGGATGAAATTATACAATATATGCATCTGCACTGATTTTTCAGAGAATGAATTTTTGCTGCCCAATAAATCAAGCCTGTGAGGAAATCCCCATTTCATAATTAATATAATACTCTGATGTCCCTGTGTATCAGAAAATAAAGGGCAAATACTTTCTGTCAATAATTAAACCCTCTTCAAGTTTATTTCTGAAATACTGCTGTGCCCATATAAAATCAAGGTGTTCAACCTCTAGGGAGAGTATCATTATAAATAGAGCAAGTACTGAAAAGAAGACATTATATTAGAAACAGATAATTTATTATATGTTGAAAGTCAGGGCATTTTCTATATTTGATTTTTTTTCATTAAAAAAGCTATCTTACATTTTATTTTATTTTATTTTATTTATTAAAAATTTTATTGTTGTTGTATTATATCCATCCCCTTTTTGCTCCCCTCTGTTCCCCGCCCCATCCACCTATTCCCCCACATTTTTAATTTATAATGCATATTAATTTCAAACATGTGAAGGATATAATCACAGGCTGTCATAAAGAATACTATCAATGTTTAAAATGGATTAATTACTTGTCACTGCTACATATTCATTTAAAAGGTATTTTTATATACCTTTTAAATGAAAGGTATACAGCAATTGAAATTGTGAATGCTTGATTTACTCTTCTTTTTAATTTAAAATTTTTCAACATTCAATATTATTTCATATTAATTTCTGGTATACAGAATAGTGCTCAATTATATAATTTGGGAAGTGATTTCCCCTAATTCTAGTACCCACTGAGCACCATACTCATACATAGTTAATACAATGTTATTGACTAGATTCCTTATGCTGTATTTTACATCCCCATGACTGTTTTGTAACTACCAATTTGTACTTCTTAATCCCTTCACCATTTTCACCTACCACCCCAACCCTTCTTCCTGATGGCAACCATCAGTTTGTTCTCTGTTTCAGTTTTATATGTTCATTTATTTTGTTTATTAGATTCCACACATAAGTGAAATCATATGGTATTTGTTTCTGTCTGTTTGACCTATTTCATTTAGTATGGATATAATACCTTGTAGATCCACCCATGTTGTCATAAATGATAAGATTTCATTCTTATTATGGCTGAGTAATATTCCCTTATACATATGTACTAGTTCTTTATCCAATAGTCTATTTATGGGTACTTGAGTTGCTTTCTTATTTTGGTTATTTTAGATAATACTGCAGTGAATATAGTGATATATATATCTTTTTAAATTAGTTTTAGATTTTGTTTTCTGTTTTTTGTTTGTTTGTTTGTTTGTTTATTTATTTTTGGATATATGCCCAGAATTGGAATTACCGGGTAATAAAGTTCTATTTTTACTTTTTGAAGCACCTCCATACTATTTTCATAGTGGCTGCACCAATTTGAAATCCCACCAACAGTGCACAAGGGATTCCTTTTCTTAAATTCCTTGTCAATACTTTGTTAATTTATTGATGATAGCCATTCGGACTGGTGTGAAATCATATCTCACTGTGGTTTTAATTTGCATTTCTTTAATGATTAGTGATGTTGAGCATCTTTTTATATGCCTATTAGCCATCGTGTGTCCTCTGGAAAAGTGTCTTTTCCATTCATCTATCCACTTTTTAATTGGATTGATTATTTGTCTGTTTAGTGTTGAGTTTTAAATTTAAAAAAATAAATAAATAAATAAATAAATAAATAAATTTTAGATATTAACGCCTTATTGAATGTATCATTGGCAAATATCTCCTCCCATTCAGTAGATTGCCTTTTTCTTTTGTTAATGGTTTCCTTTGCTATGCAAAAATATTTTGATTTGATCTAGTCCTGAATTATTTTTGTTTCTTTTTCCCCAAGAGATACATGAGAAAAAATACTACTAACAGCATTATCAGAGACTTTACTGCTTATGTTTTCTTTTGAAAGTTTTATGATTTTGGGTCTTACCCACTTCTTTTGATCATATTTGTAAAAGTATATTGGTGTAAGGTTCAGAATCATTAGGTTAATATATATCTTTATTATATTAATATATTTTATATATATTTTTGTTTTTATTGCAGATTTAGTTAATAACATCCATTATTAGGATGTTATTATTAGCAAGTCAGATGCTTAAAATCACACAATACTTTTGTTTCTTTTTCTCATAATCAATTTTGTTTATATACATTTTTAGTAGATTTTCACCAAAGGAACATGCTTTTTTTTTTTTCAAAACATGTTTCCACATAAATTTATGTATTAAAAAAATCATTGTTTTGAAGCTGAATCTATAAGACACTAAATGTGTATTTGTATTGACTCAAAAAACTGAGGCAAATTTAAATAAATATATAAATTACTAGATGGCAAAACATATCTGATAAAAATATATAATTTTATATATATATATATATATAATAATCAGATTGCTCAATATGAAACATAGCTTGAGGTAAATACGTACTGACACATAAAAGTAAAAAGACAATGATTTAGATGGTTTTCAAAGTCTATTCCTTATAATCCATAAAATTAAAACTTAGCTAGCCCAGGCTGGTGTGGCTTAAAATGGACTAAATGCTGACCAGCTAACTGAAAGCTCACAAGTTTGATTCCCAGTCAGGGCACATGCCTAGATTGCAGGCCAGGTCCCCAGTTGGGGGCTTGCAAGAGGCAACCAATGATGTTCCTCTTGCACATTGATGTTTATCTCCCTCTCTTTCTCCCTCTTTTCCCCCCTCCTTAAAAGTAAATAAATAAATTTAAAATTACTAAAATTTATCTAGAGAAACCATTTTCTTTCAACAATTAGTTCATTAGCAATCTTAGATTTTAAGCAAAGACATTTGTAGGCTTTTCCTTTGGAGAAATAACATTTGTTTTACTCAGTCTATTTAATAATCTTAGATGTTTCACTATAACACTTCTTATGGATACTCAAGACAGCATTGCCAGCCTATTTTTCTCTACTAGTCTAAAAGATATGTACTTCATTTCTGATATTTTAGTACTGTTATAAAAATTAACTGCCTCCTAAACTCATCAAAGTATAAAATCATTCAATCAGTTACATATTTACTCTTCTAGTGAGTACGTTAGCTCCTATCAAGCTATTCATGATTTACATGGTATTTTTTGTATATTTGTGTTCTTTCTTGTGTTAACCCACATACAAAATGTTATTGCTTCTAATATGACTATTTATATAGATTTATAACTACATTTGACACTTTCTTTTTCATCAACTCTTCCTGTATCTAAGGCCTAACTGGGTTTAATTTTCCTCTGCTTAAATAATATCCTTTCTAATTTTATTTAGTGAGGTTCTCTTGGTAACAAACTCGATTCTATTATTTTATTATTTTATTTGGAAAATATGGGATCAGTTAGTCAATTCTACATTGACAATTTTGTTTTGTGTTTTTCTTAGGTCACTCTAGTTAATTGCAGCCTCTTCTCCACTGACACTGAAGAAGTCATCTATTTGCTACTGTCATTCTTTTGATGTAAACTGGGTGTATGCTCAGGCCATTTCTGAGATTCTTCTTTGTCTTTGGTGTTCTGCAGTTTCATTTTGATAGTTGTCTATGTTAGTATTTCTTTAAATTCTTGCATTTTGAAATTCAATGAGCTATTTGGGAGGCAATGACTTTGTTGAGAGGCAATTCTCAATGGGTCCATCTTACACTTTTAGACATCTTATGAAGAGATACTGGCAGCTTTGTTCTACATTGTCTTTTTAGGGATGTCTGCATATAAAACAGCTTTGGAATGTAGAGTATGTATTCCTCCAGGTTAATGGACAAATTTGTTTCTTGATGAGGATAATAAAAACCATGTGTTTCTCCAGGCAAACATTGGACAGGGTTACTAATGTCACTTTTAAAAAATTTGTTTTCCCTAAACTCAAAGTTCCTCAGTTGTCACACAACCCACCATATCTTGTCAAGATTCCTACCTATTTCATGAGTAATAAAGTCCTCTTTTTCTGACCAGGAATCTTGTGTCCCCCCGTAACTTCTATAAAACTGGCAGACTAAGTTATTAGCTTGCAAGTAGTGTAAAATTTCAAACCCTTCAAAGTTCTTGACAAGCTTTCACTAGTTCTGCAGAATTCTTAGCAATTATTTATTTGTATATTTCCCTTATCACATTTTTTTTCTTTTCCTGATACACCAATGAAATATTCTTTGTGTTTTTATGCTGTTTTCTTTCTTGACATTTTTTTTATGTGTTGCATCTTTTCCTTAGCCACATTCCATTTAACATCTTCAGACATATCTTTCTAGTTCATTAAAAATCCACTGTATTAGTCTGCTAGGGCTGCTGTAACAGAATACCACCTACTGGGGTTTAACAATAGATGATTTACTTTCTCACAGTTATGGAAGCTAGAAGTTAATGACATCTGTTACTAGGGTTGGTTTCTGGTGAGACTGCTGTTCTTGGCTTATAGACTGTTGCTTTTTCATGGTAAACATCACATGACCTTTTGTCCGGACACACACACATCCTTGGTGCTTCTTCCTTTCCTCATAAGGATACCAGGCCTTTTGGATTAGGGCCCCACTTTATGAGCTCATTTAACCTTAATAACCTCCTTATGCCCAAATTCAGGCTGTCTTTTCAAAGGCAGTCACATTGGGAATCACAGCTTAAACATATAAATTTGGTGTGGTAGGTGGGGGAGAACACATTTCAGCCTGTAACATCTACTAATAGTCAAATATACAGCAGAATTTTTGGTGAGGGGCAGGGATGGAAGGATGCAAAAGAAAGTTAAACATAGTTGATACTATGTATAGTTGAGAACAAGAGATCAATAGTTACTATTGGAGAGAACAAGAGATTACGTTTCATTTTCTTTTATGCATTATTATATATTTCTGCATAGCTTTAATTTTTACGATAAGGTAGACAGATTCTCAAGTGACTCTCCATAAGCCTATATCCTGGTACTTATGCCCTGTATAATTTGTTGTTGTATACTTTCCTCTGTGACTTGCTTCTCACCAATAGAATAAGTCAAAAGTGATAAAATGCTACTTCCATGATTAAACTTTGTTAAAATAAGAGATTTCATCTTATTTGTGGCCTCACTCTTTCTCTCTTGACTGGCCTGATAAAATAAGGGTCTATTGTTGGGTGGCCCATGTGGAAAGGAATTGAGGGGGAGACTTTAGATAGGCCTTCAGTCTCAAAACTGCAAGAAAATGATTTATGCAACCTGCATGAACTTGAAAGCAAATTCATCCTCCACCTAGTTTCCAGATGGGAACACAGTCCTGGCCAACACTGACTGTAGCCTTGCAGAGTCCATAGCCAACTTGTGACCCACAGAAACCCAGCTACAAATGTGCATTATTGTACATTGCTGTTTGTAATCATTTGTTATGGAGCATGGGAACTAGTACACACTGTATGCATATAAAACTTTAAGGCATAATACATTTGACAGAAAGTTATTATTTCATGCTTTGACAGAACAGATACATTATAATAATTTATGTTTTTTTTTAAATTAAATATCTTTCATTTCTGAAATGTGTATTTTATTCTGTTTCAAATATGCTTGGTCATTTAATAATGTTTGTTAGTTTATATTTTTAATTTCTTCTTTTATTCCTTTAAGTACTTTTTTAAACCACTGTGTGATAAATCCAATGCTACACATGATCATCTTTCTGAGCCTTCTTTGCATTGCTTCTACTGAATCTCACTTATGATACTTTGTTATGAGTTTTCTGATTTTCTATAGGAAGGCTGACATTTTCTGGAACATTAAGTACAGGAATTATTTGAGATCTGTGTGGAAATGGGTTTCTTCAGGCAGGCTCTGCTTTTGCTTCTCACAGAAAATTAGGGCCACTATCAACTCAGTCACTTCGAACTAAATACAAAGCTTGAGGTTTTCAAGACAGCCAGGTGGTACAATTTCACATTATGGCTGGCGTGCAGTTATTGTTCCCCTTCTACTCTTTTTTAATCAAGTTTTAAGGTCAGCCTGACCACCTAAATTGTTGAAGCTTTCTAAAAGGATTCCTCTATTTCTACTCACATTTACTCTCGAATTTCTTATAGTCAGTGTCTTTGTTTCCCCCAAATTCTTCAGAAACTACACTCAAGAGAGCAATAAATTGTATGTTCAAAGGACTTGCTTCTTTTTAATGCCATTATTTTACTTCATTTAACACTGTATATCACTTTCCACATCCTCTGTATGGTAGTTCTTCTTGCTCCTCTTATCAATCATCTCTTTATCTCTACCTCAATAATATCCACATATCTCATGCTTAACATAATTCTTTCAATGCACAATGCTTTTCCTAACCCTCTTGTTAAATGTTTCATGTTTTTCCCCAAATTCTCCCTTCATTTCTTGACTTCAAATACTGACTATAATTTTATGTTGCTGTGACTAGTGGAGGAACCTGTATACTTGCCCGTCCCTTCTCTGCCAGAGACAAGGTGCCTGATGGTCTGCAGACTATGCCAAGCTGCAGAGGACAGGGTGATCCTATGCAAGTGGGTGTGGAGCTCGGAGGCTCAGCTAATCATAGCATCTCATCCACACAACTTCCTGGCCCAATGGTAGCAGGATCCCTGGCAGGTACTGCAAGCCACAGAGCTTGCCTCCCCACTGGGAGTGGCAGTGGGGCCCAGCTGCAATGGATTGTTCACCTGGAGATGGCCGCGCTACCTCAGGGAAACCCAAGGTCCTGAGCAACAGCAGGGAAGCCAGGCAGCCTCAGAATGCAGTGGAATCAGGGGAGTCTCCCACATTGATCAGGGTGGTAGGATGGTGGCATGGGGAGAGTCTTACATTGAGTATACTAGGGCCCCAAGTGTGCTGAAAACTAGAGATATGAATGAGCAGGACCCAAATATGCCAAAAGGTAGAAAGACAATTGAATGAAGAGAAAGGATCTTGATTTCTCTTCCCTTCCCTGGTACCAGGTTGGGGGTGGGACCAGAGGAAGGCAGACACATGCTCCTTAGAAGTCAGAATGGTAGCAGGGGTGATACTGGACCAAAGAGTCCTGTCAGTCTAGCCTGGGGAGAGAAGAGATTGCTTGGGAAGTGGACCCACCCAAAGTTCACAAAAGTTTAGAAAGTCAATTGGTCAGACTGAGAAACTGGCCTGTCCCACACCCAAAATAATATAAACCAACAGGAAGAAAGAAGCACACTCTTGATAATTGCTCACTGCTTGGGACCTGCACTCAGCGCACTGGCTTGTCCTCTCCATGGGCCACGTGGCCTTAGTGGCATCCAGCAGCAAGTCCCTGTGTTTCTCTGTGTCTGTCTCTATCTCTCTCTCTCTTTCTCGCTTCGACCTGGTGAAGCATTCACCAGTACATTCGCATGCCCTCTTTTGGGGGAACGTGTGACCTTTTAGCCCACCAGCAGCATGGCCTATGACCGTGCCCCTCCACACACAGCCTCCAGGAAGGAGTCGGCAACTGGACGGTAGCAGAAACAAGCTAAGCTACCTGACTGGCTGCTTCGAAGCTCCTGTGGACCCCAAAGGACAGGACTTTAAAAATTAAGCTGGCACTCTGGGCATTACCTTTTGTTCTGATCTCTCTGAGAATGTCTGGGCTTGGCCTGGGCTTTGTGGAGGAGATAGGCTTTGAGATGGGGAGCCCCCATTCTCCAAGATGGCACAGCATCCACTTGACCCTCTCCTTTTGCATCAGCACCCACCTCACAAGTTTGACTTTTGTGATGGCAGGTAGCTGAACCTCTGTTTTTCTTTTTGTTTGGTAACATTACCCTAAACTGTAAACTCCAATACTCCTGGTATATCCACAACTACAGAGTCATAGTCATAACAGCCTTTGTATTTTAACTATGCATTAGATTTCTGTGTAGCACCAAAGTACACCAATTCACTGTTTTATGTTTTTTGGTTTTTTTTTTTTTTTAAGATTTTATTCATTATTTTCAGAGAGAAGAGCAGGGAGGGAGGAAGAAAGGGAGAGTGATATCAATGTATGATGGTTGCCTTTCACCTGCCTCCAGCTACAGACCAGGCTGGAAACCTGGCTTGCAATCTGGTTGTGTGCCCTGGCTGGGAATCAAACCAGCAATCTCTGGGTTCACAGGCTGGCACTTTATCCACTGTGCCACCAACCAGGGCTCCACTAGGTTTTTCAAAGCCTGTCTCTACTTTTTATTTTTAATAATAACAATAATAACTGCCTTTTCATGCTACCCAGAAAAAGGCCTATTCAGCACTGTTTTCCATTCCCATGTAACTTAAAGGAAAACAGTCACAATACTGGGAGCCTTTGATGTCCTGCAAAGGAAGGAGGAAGATGTCCTCAAATTCCTTGCAGCAGGAATGCACTTAGGTGGCATCAACCTTGACTTCCCAATGGACCGTGCATTTGCAAACCAGAGAGTGACAGCATCTATATTACAAATCTAAAGAGAACCTGGGGGAAGCTTCTGCTGGCAGCTCATACTATTGTGCCACTGAACCCCCGCTGAAGTCAGTGTCATATGGTCCAGGAATACAGCCAGTGAGCTGTGCTGAAGTTTGCTGTTACCTCTGAAGCCACAGCTATTGCTGGCGGCTTCCCTCCTAGAAACTGCACTGATCAGATCCAGGCAGCCTTCTGAGGGCTGAGACTTCCTGTGGTCATTACTGATCCTGGGGCTGAGCAACAAACAGCCTCCCACAGTCATCTAATGCCAATCTGGTGGCTATTCCTCTGTGTAACACAGGCTCTCTTCTGCACTCTGGACATGCCATCCCCCGCACCAAGGGGGCTCGCTCAGTGAGTCTGGTGTGGTGGATGCTGGCCTGGGAAGTGGTGCACATGCATGGTACCATCTCCTATGAACATCCATGAGAGGTCAAGCCTGATCTCTACTTCTTCAGAGATCCTAAAGAGATTGAGAAGGAAGGGAAGGCTGCTGCTGAAAACGCTGTAACCAAGAAGGAATTTCAGAGTAAGGGGACTGCTCAGGTACTTGAGTTCACTGTTGCTCAGCCTGAGGTCGCTGACTTGTCTGAAGGTGCAGGTGCCTTTTGTGCCCATCCAGTAGTTCCTACTGAAGCCTGGAGCACTCAGCTGCACTGAAAAGTGGTCTGCAGCCCCCACTGCTCAAGCCCCTGAATGGGTAGAAACAATCCATTCTCTCTCTCTCTCTTTTTTTTTTTTTTTTTTTTTAAGATTTCATTTATTATTTCCAGAGATAGAGGAAGGGAGAGAGGCAGAGAGAGATAGAGAAACATCAACGTATGGTTGCCTTTCACCTGCCTCCAGCCACGAACCTGGCTGGAGACTTGGGTTGCAACCTGGTTATGTGCCCTGGCTGGGGAATCAAACCAGCGACCTTTGGGGAAACAATCCACTCCTAAGCTGTTCTTCCACAAATTCTTATAGGCTAGAACTAAGGTTGGCATAAAAATTTCTAAATAATAATGAAACATATGTAGACATATTTGCCAGATATTGCTTTCAGTACTTCACATACATTAAGCTATTTAATCCTAAAAATGACCTTATAATGTAGGGGTTAACATTATTTCTTCTTCATAAAATGATGGAGCTGAGACTCAGAGAAGTTAAATTGTTAACCTAAGGTCACACAGCCATTTAGTGGTTAATCTTGCACTCTATGGCTCCAGAACCCTGTCGATTGATACTCCCATTAACGGCCAGTTAATATATTTTCTTCTTCCCAGAAACATATATACATACATGAATTCTATCTCTAAACTCTCCCATTAACCGAACTGTCACATATCATAATAATCTATAGAAATAAATCAAATTTAATATAAACCCTAAGTCCTTATCTTACTGCTAGATTAATTAATGTTCTAGGGGTAATTAAATCAGCATAAATATCACAGCTGCATTTTATGAAAAAGATCAGAAAATGTTATGCCCATTAATAACCTCCATAGCTTTTCAAGCAAATATAAAGCAATAAGGATAATTAAATCTTGTGCTTCAGGAAGCACGTAGCTTTGCTTAAGGAACAGGAAGGAAAATATGCCTCTATTGTCTGCCCTAGAGAGAATCATTGAAAAACTGAGTAGATATATTAACAGAGTAAAAGAGGTAACATCTGTTGTTTTCTGAAATGTCAGAACTGTGGCTGAGGTAGAATTCACTATTTATATTTAATATTGGATTATAATAACTTCCATTTACAACAAGGTGAAAACTTTTAATTTCATTTTGGCTTTAATTTACTAACTATAGTACAAAAAATGTTATCTTATAAGAGCACCAAAGCTTACATTTTAGAAGTAAGAAGCCTGGCAGAAAATGCTTTCAATGATTTTTTTTTTTAAGATTTCTTTTGTTATTATTTTTAGAGAGAGGGGAAGGGAGGGAGCAGAGAGGAAGAGAAACATCAATGTATTGTTGTCTTTCATCTGCCTCCAGTTGGGGATCTGGCTGGAGACCTGACTTGCAACCTGGTTATGTGCCCTGGCTGGGAATCGAACCAGCAACCTTTGGGTTTCCCTGCCTGCGCCTTTCCACTGAGCCACCAGCCAGGTCCTTGATTTTTAATTTTTGTTTTCAAAATTAATTTAAATGATATTGAGTTCTCAGAGCAAATGTTTACTTTTATTTTTTTCCCAATTTTTCCCACTCTGGCCTGCCTCTGATTTGTCAATTAACTATGGCAGGCAGCAGAAATAAACATGATGAGTTGGAAATACCAAGCCAGTTACAGACCAAAATGCTTAATTATAATTTATAAAAAAACTACTATTTTTAATCCTTTAAGAATAAAGATGGTCTAGGATTTGCAGCAATTACCTTAATAGGCTGTGTAGAGAATTCAAATTTAGTGTCTGAAAATATGATAATTTCTTATTTTAAATATATACCTGCATGCAATGTGACTAATCTACCTATTTTAGTGGTCTCATACTCTCATAGCAATGAGTTTTATTAGGCTGAAGAACTCTAATTCAAGTTTTTAATTTCATGTTGTAAATGTGTTTTGATTTTAATACTTTTCTAAAATTTAATGTTATTTATATCTGCCCTCATTTTTTTTCATGACTGGACCTCTGGCCTGTGCCAATTTGCATATTTGAATTAATACCCCAAATAATGTTTGAAAACCTAATCTTATTAATGTTTTTAAATTCAACACTTCCCCTTGACTATTTAGACCTGATTAATTAACCCATATGTTATCAAAACCTCATTCTGGCTGTACTTCATTGTCCCTTGGAGTCAAACTGACCAACTTGTTAGCTTAAACACAGTACTGAGACTGAGTTGGATCTCAAAAAAAAAGCTCATTTTTCCACTAACATCAGACTCCATGAATTATAGAATTTACTGGTTGACTAATTGTTTAAGAGTTGAGAGTTACTGAGCTAAGGCTTTTTCATTTCATTTTCTATCCCCTGAGTAAATCTTTGTCATAAGCAAGTTTAAAGAGGAAAGTGAAATGATTTATATGTTACGTACACTGCAATGGTAACTTCATTGAGTAGTAATGGGCCTAAGGAAAGAGGAGGGAAAAAAACCTGACCGTTAACTGTAAAAACATATTAAAATATTAACAGCATACCTTTTAATAAGTAAAGATACAAATAAGTACCAGTGGCTTTATACAAGCAAAAGGGAAAGAATGTCAAAAGTGTGGTTGTGCTATAAATTGTATGAAATATATTTATTTATATTTAAGTGTACAAATATATTTTAAAACTATAACTTGTACTGTCAATTATATGTAGAACATAATTAGTGATGAAATTAAATAATAAATTATTACTATTTACATGGTATAAGTCTCAGATGATACTCTACTTCTTAGCATTACATGATGAGATAATTTTCATAGCTCCCTGAGGCTGAGCAATAGAAGTTGAGCTGAGGGCTTCAGTTATCCTAGAGGAAAGAACAATAGTTGAGATCTTCCAAGTAAAAGAGCTAAGATGAAACATGTGACCATTCCCTTGTGCATCCCTGTACCTTATACATCCAGATAAACATTTATGAAATACTAGCCTTTACTATCAATGAGGTCTTCTTCTACATGAAGCTTCAGGAGGAGATTTCAAGAAAGCCCACACTGGGCCATCCATTTTTAGCAGGCAAAGTCAAGGCTTCCTTTTGCCATGGTGTGGGCACAATTACTTGACAATGGGGACTCCAAAACCATTTCACCTCTAACCCTCCGAATAAGAAGCTTAGGGAAAGAAAGTCCTGTGTAAGGTTCAGTATTGGTCATAATTGTTTAATAATATTAACCTACTAAAATTTGTTTTTGTTTCTTTTAGTAGCAGATGTAAATAACAAAAAATTTATGCATCTATAAAAGTTATTAATAGCTTATTATGTACAATCAGGAGTTATGATACACACTTGCCTCCTCTCACCAACTTTAAACGTGTTTGTGGTTGCTTGTGTGTGTGATAAAAGGAAGGATCAGATCCCTTTTAAAATTTGTGATATGTTTTTAAAAATAGTACAAATTTGACTAAGTGTGACTGTCATGGTAATTCCAATAGAGTGATGAATAGGATACAACAAGTGCTGTTATAAGCTTTGCCATGACACCCCATTCCTGGTACCAACTTTAGTAATGGTCAGTTATTGCCATAATGAAATGTACAAAATGATGGTTGAATGGTCATTGCCAAATATTAAAATATAAAATGAAAAATAATATTGCCAAATTAATTACATTATTTGCTTGGAAATGGAAATTCTTAAGAAACATTTCAAAGATAAAAACCTTGTCTAACACATTTTATTAACTACACTATGGCAATTAGTATGCTCTTTTCTTAGCAATTTATATTATGTTCTTCTTATAATTAGTAATAGAAAAGTTTAATGACCAGAATTTATAGTTGAAATTAGCAAATATCACTAGCATAGCTGTATAAGTACATCATTATATCATTAAAAATAGGATATTTTAACAGCTTAAATTTCTGTTAATGGTAAGAACAAAGTTATAATTGTAATATTTCATCACTTTCCAAATCTTTGGGTGTCATCATGACTATTTACTGCATCAATAAAAATATAATTTTTAATATGCCAAAAATGGGTATAAATAAATTTAAAATGGTAATTCAGTTGAGAAAAACATGGACCACAACATGTTGAATCATTACTGTGTGCCAAGTCTGTGTTAGAGATTTGCATATAATAACTGTATACTCATTATAACAGTATTAGGTACATATTATTACCATTATTTAAATATAAAGTATGACCAAGAATTAGTATGTATTTAAAACCTTGGTTTAGCTACTCCATATAAACTTAACCACTATGCTATGATTTTTTATTTAGCTATATATTGAAAGCTTAAGATCATATTTCTGAAGTATTTCTCTCCCCTTTATTTATCACAGGAATTACAAAAATTTTACCCAATTATGAAATAGAACGTGAAGTCTAGGATCTCATGATCTGCATAAGGTGTAAATGCAATGTCTCTTGCTCTGAAGACCTATGGACTAAAAAGTCAAATTGTCATATACTGTTCATCTTTAGAGAGACAGTCTAACTACAACAAATACTATTACTTAGAAGGGGAAGAATGGGAGATATTTAGAGTCACTGTTCCATGTTAATTCTGAAATTCCACTTGAAACTACTTAAGGATAAAAAATATTTCTTGACATAAGTTCTGGCAGAACATCCATAGACCATTGTTTCTAGCTCTGCCTCTTGGAGTTTTCTTTTTTAATCATCTTCCTTTGCCAATTATGACACTGTTAATTATTTGCAGAACTTTGAGCCCAAGGATTATATAACAACTCAAGAACTCTCCACCTAAGGTGGTGGTGCTTTTGCTGATACAGCTTTATTTCACAAGGTTATGAGTTTTCTATGTACTTTTCAGGTCCACTCTGCCAGAATCTATATCCATAATTCACTGCACAAGCTTCCAGCTCTAGCTTTAATTATGTATTTATAGGATGTATCTGTTTCAGTAAAAATACTACTTCATTCATTATAACATCACTTTTCTCCTGCTAAATGGTATATTAGCTATTTTAGAAACATGATCTACAAGGCCTGTTAATTATTTTAGAAGTTTTAACAAAAGGTTTTCTGAAAACACTGCTCATTGGATCTTTACCCTCAGGTGACTTTTCATGATAAACTTTTCTTTGAGGCTATATCTTCAAGGCTACATCTTTAATTTTGTGAAAAATAATTTTACTTAGTCATCCTGAAGTTCTGGACTGCCCCTATTACTTTTAAATACAGATTAAAAACTAGCCATATATTTTTATATTTCATCATTTTCTTTTAATACCTACAATGTTTATCAGGTACATAATCCTCCTTCTAGTTTCCAGCAATAATTTTAGTTTTTCAGTCTGACACACCATAGGTCACAATTTTCCTAGTATTCCATAATAGTTTCATCACTGCTTTTCTGGCCATTTATATTTGTGTCCTTGCAGCTTACAGCCTTGATCAAAACTGTTTAAGGTTATTGTTGCAGTGATACCTCATTCCTGGTACAAACTTCTGTAATGGTCAGCTATGCCATAATAAAGCTGCATACTCCCTAAAATTCAGTGGCTTAAAATAACAATTATTTATCCTTATTCATGTGTCCGCAAGTTATATAAGAGTGTCTATGCATGTACCAACAAGACCTAGTTAAGGTAGTTATCAGCTCCATGTTTGGTGTAGTCTGTTTTGCATGTATTTCTATCCTGTGAGACTAGTAGACTTCCTGAGGCCAATTGTTTTCATGGTGTCCAGAGCATTAAAATGGCAAGCTATCCACATAAGCACAATTCAATCTTCTGCTTGAGTCACATCTATTAATATCCCATCGCCAAACAAATTAAATGGCCAAGTTGATAGTCAAGAAGCAGAAAAGTACACCTTGAATTAGGATGTACAAATTCACATGGCAAAGATGCAGTCACAAGGATGGGTGAAGCATTGGGGCTCAAAGTTTTATCTGGCACAGTCAGTATTTACCTTCTTAGTTTGGGCCACAATATTTCTAGGAAAGAAGAGTCATATTTGCTTTATTATTTTGATAGCAATTCTACAATGTTTACTCATGGCAACACTATTATAAGGTCTTGATTCTTAAATCAGCCAAAGAAAATGTATATAGAGAAATCATATTTTAGGCTTGCAAAACTTCCCACTCCCTTCAAAACACACTGGGGAAATTCCAGTATATTCATATCATACTCTCAGGTAAGCTGCCTTAATAGACACATGTATAGCCTTGCATGTCATTCTGTGAAAATATCACAATGAGCAGATGTCTTTCCATGAGCAACAGATCATGTACCATGTCAAACACTATGTCATATCATTGAGAAAGATTTTACTTTGTCTCCTATTGATGATCATGTCAATAATTTGGTCAATAATAGATGCTTTTGATAGTAGGGGCTTTAGTCCATATGTGTGTGAGAAGACCATGATTTTCAGAGCAGTAATTTTTGTGAAAAGAACATAATTTATCCTACATATGGAAGATGCAACTAGATTTTCATAACCAACTCTTTTGAATGTATAAAATGAGGATAATAGCTCTTTTTCTGATAGCATATTCTAAGTTGTGTTTATATGTGTTCAAATGTTGTTCAGCTCAATTAATAGGTGATAGACAGATATAAGAATCTTGTTGATTGTGAAGTGTTGGACCTTGTGTAAAACCTACTGTAAAAGATGGTTCTGGACAGCCTATTGATAATATAGTTCATGTCAAACAAAGGTAAAAGTTCAATGGATCACTAATGTTATTCTTATGTATCACATTATTCTTGATCAAAAAGATTTTGAAGAAATCACTTAATGCCAAAGCCTGAAATTGGAGAATAGGTTTTTCCCACCTTATCAGGCAGTGAGAGCTATCAATGTTATAAATCGCCATTTACTCAATTATCATTTATTTAGCTGCTTTGTTTTCAAGCACAGGCCAAAATATAGACACTTCCCAGTTTCTCTCCACTGTGTCTGCTCTTGTAGATACAAGTCATTTTTGCAGGTGCAACTACAGAGGCCTCTGTTTACCTGGCAGTGATCTCGGGACCTTATACAGTCTGGAGCCACATAATCATATACCAGTGGAGAGGAGAAAGTAGCAATAAGTGGTGTTAGAGCAATAGGGTCATGGCAAAGGTAACATGAAACCTGAAAACACTGTGTTAGATCTTGAGACATACACAGTATGTATTGTGAACACATCTGGAAGCTGTGAGTGGTGGAAGTGGTCAGAGCATCAGGCAAATAGTTATTAAGTGTGCAACTTACACACAACATAGTGATAAAAAGTGAGTTATTTTTCTTGACAAATTAAAGAAAGGTCTTAATATGGAGTAGACTGAAGGAACATCAAATTCCCTAAAGAACTGTACTGTATGCCAAATCTGTGACCTGATACATCTATTTCAGAAATAAAAAAGTGCTTCATAGACTAGAGTAAACATATCCTTCAGTTATTAGGAAATGTATATGAAGGCTTCTATGCCCATTTCAAATAAAAAATGTCTTGAAATATTTTTTCTTAATTTTTATATTCCTTTAGGGAGAAAAACCCCAGTAAAACTGGATAGAGAAATAGAGGGTCCTAGCCAATAGTGCATTAAGTCCTAGAAAATCAGCAGCAGAATGACCTGAAGAGATGTAAGAGAAGAAAACCATTGCCTTTTGTCTCTCACAATAATAATCGCCACCCACTTTGGGCCTTAAGTAACAAGGAAATGCCTAAGAAAAAGTTTGTACATTACTGGGGTACATTGGTTTTGAAACAGGTACAGTGAATTAGGTTCTTTTTCTATTACTGTTTGTTGGAACTTGGGCAATTTCACAAACCACCTAACCTTGATTTTCTCATTTAAAAATGATTATCATATTAGTATCTATTGCACATGGTTGTTGAGAAGGTTAAATGACATTATGCACAGGCATGACCCCTGTCTCCAGCAAAAAAGCAAAGACTAAAATAATACCACCACTCTTCTTTTCTCCCTTTCTTGTTTTTCATTTTTTCCCTCTACTCATTCTAGGACCTCTTCCTCTCCTCTGAATTTCCCCTACCCACTCATATTCCCAAGATTCTAGGGGATATAAGACATTATATAGAATAATTATTTGAAGAGGACAGAATTAAACCTGGAAGGAAAATAGTAAAAATATTTAAAACTTAGTCATAAATACCTAGGGATTTAAATATAAGGCTGAACAAGTCCTAATATCTGTATGGTAGACTATTTCTGTGGGCATATAAATAACATAGAGTCAAACATTAGCACACAAAGGTGTGCAACATCTTGGTGTTAATGACTTAGCTTTGAATGGATTTCTATTAGACATCCATCTATTAACACAATTTGCAAATAAATTTATAACTTTAAATAATATCTCAGATTTGATATATTGTTCACCCTTATTCTAAGTGCTCTATTAAAGCAACTAGAGAAACAAATCATAGAAAAAAAATACTGGACTATGTATCCAGTCCCCAAAATACAAATTATAGCCAGTCCATCTCAAGTCTTTTTCTTAGTAATTGAAGGACAAATGAAATAAAGATACATTTTGTTAACATTCAGATCTATAAAATGCAGATTAGAGAGCTCTTTGAGAAAAAGGGAATATTGTGCAGTGCTTTCTCCTCAGACAATGCAGATTTTAAACTGTGGTCTTTACATATGAAGGAAAGAGACCATTGGCTAGAGCTTTAAACAACTCAGAGCTTTATTTTCCCAGATTACAAGAGGTTAGGTGCCAGGCAGTTGCTGGCATTTATTTTAACTGGTCATGGCTACCAGGGCCCAGGAGTGGGGTTATTTTGGCTTTGCCTTCATAATGTGAAGATGGTAAAGAAAGATGCTGTAGTTCTAATTCTCACATTAGTACTTCAAGCAAGAAAAAGAGGAGGGGTAGCTCAGTTGGTTAGAGTGTTGTCCCAATACATCAAGGTTGTGGATTTGGGCAGGAGGCGTACTTCTCACCTCCTCAAAAGACACATCCACTAAGCACCATTATTTTTGGCATCCAGGTCAAAATATATGATCCTTGGTGATATTTTATTTTTCCCCAAACTCCTTTGGTTTGATGATGCTAAACTAAATTATAAGTTACCTGATAATGATATATTTAAACAATAACCTAGTAGAACAAGACAAATTTAAAATACCACAGAGAATGAAGGATGATGGAAAATGCAAAACCCTCATTGGCCTCTAGCAATTATAAATCCCACTAGGGAAAAATGAAGGATTCTCTGGCTCATCAGTGAAGAAATTTTCTTGATGAGATAAACTGGCAATCCCTTGTTCTATGAATTACAAATATCTGCTTTACATATTGTCTTCAATCTCTATATATGAGGAGGGGATTAGGAAGAATTGCTGTTACATAGGAACCAAACAATTTTATAGACTGTCCTCTGTTGGTGCAAGTACAGAGACCCAGATGTACTCCATATTTTAAAACTACTGGTTCTCTCCTTTTATCTGAGAAACTGGTATCAGACTAACCTTCGATCAATACAAATGCAAATCATACATTAATAACAACAAAGTTCAGGATTTGAGTGACCAAGATTCAATAAAGAAAAGGATATGAAGGTAGAGCCCCTATTTCCTCCAGGGGCTCCTGCGGGGAATGTAAAAAATGTAGTATGTGTGATTGTGGGAGTTTCAGTGGACTGTGGAAGCAAAATATGAAGTTTAGGAATGGCCCAACTAGAGCCATAATCCAAGAGAAGAGGTGAGCAGAGATGTGGGCATGAAATTCTCCATTCAATTTTCCTCAAAGTATTTGCCAAACCCTATACCTCTCCTGCAACAAAATAATCCTGAAAACTAACTTAAAATAAGCAGAAAGTAGCCATGGAAGGCTAAAAATCTAAGCAGAATTCTTGACTGTCGTGTGGCTAGGATGACACTAATCAGAATATACAGACAAAAAGACAAAGGTACCTGGCTGAGAACGCCAGCATGACATTGCAGGAGAGCTATGCCTTAGATTTATATGCCATCCCCAAGAGAAAGCCCTAAGGGAACACAAACCAGTCCTTAGGAAGCCTAAACTCTCTTACTTCCAACAAGGTAATCTGTCTTTAATCTTTTCCTCTGCCAAAAGAAAACTGATCTTTTCAAAGCATTAAGGAAGTTAATATCATTCAATGTCTTCATGTTTTTCACAAGTAGTATCAAACATCTATTAAAAAAACATCAGGCATGCTAATAAGAAAATGGTTTCAGGAGCTTCCATGAACTTTACATGAATCTGATATTAGCCTATAGATTGAATTTTTATTTTCATTTTTTTGATTTTGTAATTATAGATTCAGATGAGGTTTATGGGGTCTCTTGAACCTTCTTCCCCTTTATGTTTTATTAGTTTTATAAACATCCTAACCAATATTCTACTTTGGTCCCAATTTCAAGTGTGCTAGTCCTTTTCAATCACATCTGTTGCATCACATAATCTTTCTGTATTTCCCATTGCTTGTTTCCTCTATTTTTAAATCTTCTTATGCAATGATACCTTATCATGTAATACAATCCTATGAATTAGGCCCTATTATTATTCCCACTTTATTCAAGCAGGATCTGAGCATCAGAGGTGTGACATATATAACTGACATAATTTTTATTTATTTTTAATGTAAATTTTCCAGTTTTTACAGATCTAATTAGAGAATCAGGACTAGAGAGGCCTATGTGCTCCTGGGTCCTGAACGAGGTTCATTACTTGCTTCTTGGGAACCACAAACAGGTACCTGTAGCAAACAGGTACCAAGCTACAGAGGCCATCTGTAGGTACACATAAGAGTGCTGGCCAGTAACAGGACCCAGGGTCAGGTAGGGGTCACAAGCATGAAGCCACTTCTTAATTACGAACATTCCTTCTTTATGTCAAACCAAACTGGCTTGATAAGTTGCTAGAATAATACAGTATAAAAATTTAACAAGGAAAAAACATACAATCTTCATAACAGTCAATACTAACTAGAGAGCACCACCAAGAGATGATAAAGTTCTATAAAAGCAAAAATAGAAGTAGAATTTTAAAGGATAAACAAACTCCATTTTCTAAATTTTACTCTACCTAATGACATTTCATTACTTTGGCTTTTCCTTTAGGACTTAACGATATTATGCAGACATAGGCTGGATATCCAGAAAAGTTTTCATACAGGTAAAGCCATCTGGTTGTTAATTTGCCTTGAGATTTCTGTGAGATGCTGAAGGCAAAGCGGCAGATGTCATCAATGAACTGTGTAGAGATAATAATCAAATCATCTCCTCTTGCCTTAATGTATGAAACAAAGAGAGAACAACATAAGCTCAGGAAAAGGAATTTAAATGTCCTTGTAATTGTAATCCAAAAGCAAAGAAGATTATTTGGTTGAGCTTCAGATTTGCATTTACTTCAACAAGAGTCATTAAAATTGAGAAATGAGCCCTGATTTGGTGGCTCAGTGGATAAGGCTCTGGCCTGTGAATCCAAAGGTGGCTAGTTTGATTCCCAGCCAGGGCACATAACCAGGTTGCAAGCCAGGTCTCCAGCCAGGTCCTTGGCTCTGGAGGCAGATGAAAGACAACCATACATTGATGTCTCTTTCTCTCTCTGACTCCCTCCCTTCCCTGCTCTCTAAAAATAATAAATAAAATCTTTAAAAAATAAATAAATAAAATTGAGAAATGACTACTAAATAAGAATTTCTATTGGGATATAGAGTTTTTTGGGGGGATAATTTTAAAAATTTAATCTTTATTATTATTTTTTTCATTTCTATTTAGCCCTCTATACCCCCTCCCCACAGCAATCACCACACTGTTGTCCACGTCCATGAGTCCTTTTTCCTTTTTGGTTAATTCCTCTACCCTCTAACTTCCTTATTACCTACTAGCTGTCATCTGTTCTACATCTGTGAGTCTATATTCACAACCACAGTGTCTACCAAAAATGAGTGTTACTGAGAAAACTAGAACTCATTCACAATTAGTGCTGAGAAGAACAGGTCTTTATTTATAATATTCCAACATTTTGGGGGAGCTGGCAGCACTTCAGCTCAGAGCCCTATTCTCCCATGAGACCCCACACTTCCCTTGCCCCCCAAAAGCCAGTAAACCAAAACTAAGCCCAGTAGTTCCCCATTACTTATCTGTCAGCTCTCTCCTTCAGCATATGGGGTATGTTATCTTCAGCCTCTGTATAATAGCACAGAAAAGCACGTACCATGTTACACTGGGTCATGGGAAGTCCTCTTCGTATGTCCCGAGTTCCAAGAGTCCAGGCAAAGTCCAGGTCTGCAAGGCAGATTGTTGATGGCTTCGGAGTCAGCAGGATCCAGTCCAATCAAAGCAGCAGCAGGCCTGCTTTTTCCTAGTCCAGGTTGCATAGTTGAATCATCCCTACAAACTGCATAGTTGCTTGCGGCTTCTTACACAGCTACTACAACATGCGCCTGCCTCATGGCCCACCTCCATCATGCTTCTCCAATAGGCTCCTTTTTCTTACTCCAGCTCTTAATCCAAAACTGCATCAGCCCTCTTGCTGGTTGAGGGGGGCCCTTCTACATCCTTTCAAACCACACGGCCACCTCCCTCATGGTTCTCTCCCTCAAGGCTGCTGCCCTTTCTTTTAAATCCTGAAAGTCCTGTATACTTTTTGCTCTGGGGTACAGAAGCAAAGCTATTATCTAGCTATCAGCTTGCCATAGATATGCACAGTACCTTAAAAACTGTGTGATCTCTTTCCCTCATCCCAAAACAATGGACTGTGGGGAAGGTCTATACACTGTTCCATGAGGACATTATTAATGTTATCACATATTAATGTTAGGTAATGGAATAATTTCTTTTACAGCAGTGGTCCTCAACTAAGGGTAAATTTACCCCACAGGGGACATTTTTCAGGAGACATTTGTTAAAAATGGAGACATTGTTGCTTGTCACAACTGAGGGGTGCCCTGGCATCTAGTGGGGTAGGATAGAGATGTTGCTAAACATCCTGCAATGCGCAGGACAGCCTCCTACAAGAGAGAATTTTCGGGCCCCAAATGTTACTATTGCCAGAATTGAGAGATTCTGCTTTAACCAAAAACATTACATTTTGTTATTTTAAAATAAACTCAAGATGGATAAAGGATTTAAACATAAGCAGTGCCACCATAAAGGTCCTGGAGAAAAATATAGGCAGTAAACTTTTGGATATCCTACGCAAAAATATGTTTACTGATACTTCACCAAGGGCAATGGAAATCAAAGAACAAATCAACAAATGGGACTATATCAAATTGGAAAGTTTCTGTTCAGCTAAAGAAAATATCAGCAAAATTCAAAGGGAACCAACTATATGGGAAAACATAATTACCAATGATACCTCAGACAAGGGTC
>PVIW01012161.1:0-33469 GCA_004026585.1 Noctilio leporinus | reverse complement strand
TGTACCATCCTTGCATCCCTGGGATGAAGCCCACTTGATCATGGTGTATGATCTTTGTAATATACTGCTGAATCCAATTGGCCAATATTTTGTTGAGAATTTTAGCATCTATGTTCATCAGAGATATTGGCCTGTAGCTTTCTTTCTTAGTTGTATCTTGCCCTGGTTTTGGGATTAGAATAATATTGGCCTCATAGAACGAGTTTGGGAGTCTTCCTCTTCCTGAATTTTTTGGTATAGTTTGAGGAGGATAGGAGTTAGTTCTTCTTGAAATGTTTGGTAAAATTCACCTGTGTAGCCATCTGGTCCAGGGCTTTTGTGCTTTGGGAGATTTTGGATAACTTCTTGAATTTCACTTGTTATTGGCCTATTCAGGCTTTCTGCTTCTTCTGGGTTCAGTTTTGGTAGATTATACCTTTCCAGAAATGTGTCCATTTCATCCAGGTTGTCATATTTTTTGTCATAGAGTTGTTTGTAGTAATTTCTTACAATCTTTTGTATTTCTGAGGTATCAGTTGTGATTTGTCCTCTGTCAGTTCTGATTCTGTTTATTTGGGTCCTCTCTCTCTTTTTCTTGATGAGTCTGGATAAGGGCTTGTCAATTTTGTTTATTTTTTCAAAGAACCAGCTCCTGGACCTGTTGATTCTTCAAATTGTAGTTTGAATCTCTGAGTTATTTAGTTCTGCTCTGATCTTGATGGTTTCCTTCCTTCTACTTGCTCTGGGCTTTGTTTGTTGTTGCTCCTCTAGTTCTTGCAGCTTTGTGGTTAGGTTGGTTTTATAAACTTCTTGTAACCTTTTTTGGAAGGCCTGTATTGCTATAAATTTCCCCCTGAGAACTGCCTTTGCTGTATCCCATAGGTTTTGGGCTGTTGTGTGTTCATTGTTATTTGTTTCCAGGAACTTTTTGATTTCATCTTTGATCTCATTGTTAACCCCTTCATTGCTTAAAAGCATGTTATTCAGTCACCATGAGTTAGAGAATTTTTGGTTTTTTCCCTTGAGATTGGTTTCTAGTTTCAAGCCATTGTGATCTGAGAAGATACTTTGTATGATTTCAGTGTTCCTGTATATGTGGCAGCTTGTCTTGTGACATACCATGTGGTCTATCTTGGAGAATGATCCATGTGCATTTGAAAAGAATGTGTATTTTGCTTCTTTGGGGTAAAAGACTCTGTATAATCAATTAGGTCCATTTCCTCTAGAGTGCTGTTCAATGCCACAACATCTCTGGGGATTTTTTGTTTGGAAGATCTGTCCATTATTGATAGTAGGGTATTAAAATCCCCTACTATTAGTGTGTTGCTATCTATGTCTTTCTTAAAGTCTTCCAAGATTTTCCTTATATATTTCGGAGCTCCTATGTTGGGTGCATATATGTTTATCAGAGTTATTTCTTCTTGATGGATTGTTCCCTTAAGTAGTATGAAATGTCCATCTTTGTCCCTTTTTATGGCCTTCATTGTAAAATCTATTTTGTCTGAAATCAGCATTGCTATTCCAGGTTTTATTTTGTGTCCATTTGCTTGATATATAGTTTTCCATCCCTTCACTCTCAATCAGTGTCGATCTTTTGTTCTGAGGTGTGTCTCTTGAAGACAGCATATATGTGGGTCATGTTGTCTTATCCATTCGGCTACCCTATATTTTTTGATTGGTGCATTTAATCCATTTACATTTAAGGTGATTATTGATTGATACTTATTCATTGCTATTTTCTTCCTTTGAATCTGTATTCCTCTTTGGCTTTCTCTGTTTCTTCCTTTTATTTGTTTACTTATTTTTAGAGCAGACCCTTTAGAATTTCTTGCAATGCTGGTTTGGTAGAGATGTATTCTTTTAGTCTTTTTTTGTCTGGGAAGCTCCTTATTTCTCCTTCTGTCTTGAATGAGAGCCTTGCTGGGTAGAGTATTTTTGGTTGCAGGCTTTTGTTTTACCATTACTTGAAATACTTTTTGCCATTCTCTTCTGGCTTGAATTGTTTCTGTTGAATAATCATTTGATAGCCTTATTGGAGCCCCTTTATACGTTATTTGTCATTTCTCTCTTGATGATTTTAGGATTCTCTCTTTGTCTTTGAAATTAGCCATTTTAATAATAATGTGCCTTGGTGTTGGTCTGTTCGGGTTGATCCTCATTGGGACCCTCTGTGCTTCCTGAACTGGATTAATGTTTTCACTCATCATGTTAGGGAAATTTTCTATCATGACTTTTTTGAACAGGTTTTCCATTCCTTGTTTCTCTTCTCCTTCTGGTATCCCTATGATATGAATGTTGTTACATTTCATGTTTTCCTTCAGCTCTCTTAACCCCTCTTCAGTCTTATTCAGCCTTTTTTTTATTCTCTTGTACTGTCTTGGAGCATTTGTCTACATTATCCTCCAACTTGCTGATCCAGTCCTCTGCTTTGTCTAGCCTACTGTTGATTCCTTCTACTGTATTCTTCAATTCAGAAATTGTATTCTTAATTTTCTCCTGACACTTATTGATAGTTTCTATGTCCTTTTCCATGCTGTTGTTGTTCTCAGTAAGTTCCTTGTAACTTCCCTGGAGTTCTTTGTAGTTCTCCTGGAGTTGTTTATAGTTTTCTTTGATGTGACTGAGCTCACCGAGCTTCTCTATCATCATTCTTTTGAATTCCTTATCTGATAGTTCAGGTGCCTCTGTTTCATTTTGTGGTCTTTCTGGGGATTCTTCCTTTCCTTTTGGTGATGGACTGATTCTTTTTTTACCCATTTTGGGTGTCTGTTCTTGCTTGCTTTTTATTTATTTATTTATTTTTGTTTGTTTTTTCCTTGGGTTAACCTGCTTTGCTTCCTTGCCTTAGTTGAGCACCCTTCTGTGATAGGAGATTTGTGGATTTCAATGTTGCGGTCTCCCAGATTTTCTCCACTTGCTGTTCTTGGTGTGTCCTTTATTTGGGCTTTCTGGTTGTATTCTGGACCTACTCTCCTGCTGGTCTCCACTGCCTCTGGGCTGTGCTCCCCTGTGTCCAGATGCTGACCGCTCCAATTCTTAGGGATCTGAAGACCTGTGCTTCTTTAATACTTCTTTCACTAAGCATAATGTTTTCAAGGTTCATTACATGCATATATCACATATTTTTTATCTGTTCATCAATTGATAGATAGTTGAGTTGTTTTTATTTTTGGCTATTATGAATAATGTTATTGTGAACGTTCATGGACTAGTTTTTGTGTGAACATGTGTTTTCATTTCTCTTGGGTAGATGCATAGGGAGATGGAATTGCTGAGTCATATGGTAACTTAATATTTAACCACTTGAAGGATAACCATATTGTTTTACAAAGTAGCTTCACCACTTTAGGTTCCCATCAGCAGTGTATGAGGGTTTCTCTTTTTACATCCTCACCAATGCTTGTTATTATCTGACTTTTTGAGTCTAGCATCCTAGCGGGTGTGAATTGGTATCTCACTGTGGTTTTGGTTTGCATTCCCTTCATGGCTAGTCATGTGAACACCTTTCATGCTCCTATTAGTCATGTGAATGTCTATTTCAGACATCTATCAGTTACTTTAGCCATTTGAAAAAATGGGTTTTCTTTTTATTAATGAATTCCTTATATATTCTAATTAAAATTTCCTTATAAGACAGATTTGAAAAAATGTCCTCCCATTATGTGGGATGTCTATTCACTTTCTTGAAGATACCCCTTGAAAGTACAAAATTTTGGAAGCACCAAATTTTGATGATGTTAACTTCATTTTTTTCACTCATTGCTGGTGCTTTTAAAGCTATTGCCTAATCTAAGGTCACTCTCCATTGGTTTTCAAAAAATAACTTTCATTCCTGTTTAGTTACTTTTTACATTTCTATTTTATTTCATTATAGTCCTTTATTAAGTACATATATACTTTGTCCTGTCCTTTTCTCTCTCTTTCCCTGTAATTATCAATCTTTAGAAAAGGCCTTCATGTATACAATGATTTGAGCTTATTGTTTTCTCACTTAAAATTTTATAGTGAGTATTTTTCCATATCTTTCAAAATATCTGGGAAAAATCACATAAAATGTCTATAAACAAGGAGGTAATTTATGTACCATGATGTATTTAATCATTTCCATATTCTTGCACATTTATAAATTATCTTCCTTATTGTGGTATTAAGGGTTAGTGAAAATGCATATAAAATACCTAATTCTTAGGTATTTAAACCTATTACCTAGAATAATTAAGAAATAGCATTACTGGTTCAAAGGACATTAGCATTTCTCTAGGCTGAATGCAAATTTCTTTCCAGAAACTTGTGCCAATTGATGCTCTCCTAGTCAATGTCCATTTCATTGTATCCTTATCAACATTATTTTTAAAAACCAGGTCGTTAATGTAGGACACTTCTCCTCTATGAGGCTTTCCTTCCTTTATTTATTTAAATTTGAGAATCTGCTGCCAATTTTAGTATGAGTAGTTCCTCTGGAAAGCCATATATTCTGCCAAAGCTTTCACAGGATTCCTGTGACTTTTTGTTGACTTTGCACTTCATTTAAAATGGTATAAAACAATTACCAGGTCATTAGCAAGCACTTTTTAAAGGAGCTTCAAAAATTTTCTCTCACAAAGATGGCTTGTGAGCTGATGGTGGTTTATTTTAAAGGGTGGTTTATTTTAAAGGGTAGTGGTTTATTTTAAAGATATTCCTTTAAAATAAAAGGTCTATTTTAAAAGAATACTTAACAGACATGAATGATTTAAAGGCAAGTGTTAAGTTTTAGGAAAAATGAGCAGCTCAACCTGCTCACTAGATTTACATGATCTCCTGCAGGGCAGAACCTCCAGCTGACTGGTACAATGAGAAGCACTTAACAGTATAGTCCTGGACAGGGAGATCAATATTAGAACCCAGGCACTACCATTTCTGGCTGTGTGACCTTAGATTGGCCTTAACTGTACATGAAACACTTAGCAGAGTGAAGTACACACTAGGTCAGCAGTAAATGTTAGTTCTTTTCCATTACTCTTCATTTTTGTACCCCCAGAAGGACAGCAAACACTGAAGATTGCTGATAAAAGGGACTCTGTGCAATTATCTTGAGTAAATTAATAAGCTCTGGAAAAACTAAAAAGAGTGCATCTAGAAGAATCCTCCCAACTTTCCATATTATGAGCTGCTCATAATCCTCCATTTAAAAACTGAGCCATCCCGTGTTTTAAACTTTCCTAAGTTATTATCTACTTAGGCTTCCTTGGTGAGATTTTACTCTGAAATAAACTATTAATTTAGCTTGTCATGGTTCTACTCTTGCAGATATTGCTTTGTGCTTTAGTTGTGCTATTTTAAATCATTTAGCAGATAACAACAGCAACAACAACAACAAAATCATTTAGAGTCTGATTTAATCAAGGGACACAAGATAAAGTGAAAAACCCAGTGTTGTTCTGATTCCTGGCTTCATTGAAGGCTGCAAAAAGGTATAAATTAAGTCACCTTTCCAGGTCAGGATTTTATGGTTCTGATAAAGTCCTCAGGCTTAGCAGTTGTCAGTGAAAAATATGTGAGTAAGAATATGAAGATCCTGTCTCCTCAACTACAGCTTTCCAATGAGTAGATGAGGTAATGAATTTGAGAGTGCCTCCAGAAAAGTAAAGCTTTATAAATATGAAATATTACTATTATAATGTAGAAGATATAAGCATAGAAAAAATATGAAGGAATTAAAATTGAGGCAAAGAGGGACATTCAGTCAAGATAGATGCATAGGTAGACATGCTTTGCCACCTTGTACAACCATAAGAAGTATCAAAACTAACCTCAAAGGAAAAATACCTAGAACACCCAGAAAAATTGAACTGTATGGAAATCCAACAACCAAGGATTTAAAAAAACCATATTCATCCAGACAAGTAAGAAGGGCAGAGACAGGGAGCTTTGGGAGAGGAGATGATGTGGTGGCAGCGGTGGTAGGAAGAAAAGGAGGTCACACTTTCACATGTGGTAGATAAAAATAGAGAGGGGTACATGGGGAGAAAGGGATCCTGACCATGCAGCTCAGGGTTACAGTGCCAGGAAAATAAAGCCTCCAACCTTCTGTCTGTAAAACCCAGTGGGGGTTGGGGCAGTGGAAGAAAATGCCAGTTGCTCAGGAAGTCCACTTAAAGGGCCCACACAGTCCCAGAATGTACGTGAACCCATCCACTCTGGGAACCACCACCAGGACAACAGCAGAGAAGCTAGTCATATATAGGAAGAGGGTGAAGTGACTGAAAATGGGGTAAGTGCAGAGCAAGCCTCCAGCAACCAGGTAGTGACATTGTATCCTCTCTAACCCCTACCCCCAATACAGAGCTACAAAGCAGTAAAACACATTGTCCTACCCTGGTGATCACCTAAGGCTCTGCCCCATACAATGTAACAGGTGTACCAATACAGGAAGTCAAAGAAGCTCTACTTAATACACAGAAACAAACACAAGGAGGCTGCCAATTTGAGGAGACAAAGAAATATGACCCAAATGAAAGAACAGAAAAGCCCCAGTAAAAGAACTAAACAAAACAGAGATAGCCAACCTATCACATGCAGAGTTAAAAACACTGGTGATAAGGATGGTCAGAAAACTCACTAAGTACAGCAAAAGCATAGAGAAGAAATGATGGCTGCACTAAGTGAAATAAAGAAAAGTCCATAGGGAGCCAACAGTGAAGGGAAGGAAGCCAGGGTTCAAATCAATAATTTGGAACATAAGGAAGAAATAAACATTTAACCAGAACAGAATGAAGAAACAAGAATTCAAAAATACCAGAAGAGAATAAGAAGACTTTTGGGACACCTCCAAAAGTGTCAACATCTGAATTATAGGGGTGCCAGAAGGAGAGGAGACAGAGCAAGAAATGGAAAAGTTACTTGAAGAGTAATGGAAGAAAACTCCCTAATTTAGTGAAGGAAATAGACATACAAGTCCAGGAAACAGAGGAAGTCCCAAACAAGTCGGACCCAAAGAGGACCACACTAAGACACATCATAATCAAAATGCTAAAAGTTAAAGATAAAAGCAAATTTTAAAAGCAGTAAGAGGAAAGTAGAGAGTTACCCACAAAGGCTTCCCATAAGATGATCAGCTGATTTCTCAAAAGAAATTTTGCAGGCAAGATGGGGCTGCCAAGAAGTATTCAAAGTAATTAAAAGCAAGGGCCTATAACCAAGACTACTCTATCCAGCAAAGCTATCACTTAGAATGGAAGGACAGATAAAGTGCTCCCAAATGAAGTTAAAGCTAAAGGGGTTCACCATCACCTAGCCCTTATTATGTGAAATATTACAGAGACTTATTTAAGAAAAAGAAGGTCAAAACTATGAACATTGAAATGACAACAAACTCACAACTATCAACAACTGAATCTAAAAACAAAAACAAACTAAGCAATCAAGTAGAACAGAAACAGAATCGTAGCTATGGAGATCATTTGGAGGGTTATCAGTGGGAAGGGGGAAGGAAGAGAATGGGGGAAAAGGTACAGGGATTAAGAAGCATAATTGATAGGTACAAAATAGACAGGGGGGTGTTAAAAACAATATAGGAAATGAAGAAGCCAAAGAACTTATATGCATGGTCCATGTACATGAACTAACAGGCGATTGCTGGAGGGAAGGGGGATGCCAGGCAGAGGAGCACAGAGGGAAAAAACTGGGGCAAATATAATAGAATAATCAATAAAATTTACTTTTAAAAATTGAAGCAAAGATATTTTTATTATTTTATAAGGTTTTATAGCCAGACTGATTGTTAGAGCCTTTGTGGTCTTAATCTTTCACTTTTATATGTATATAAAAAGAGTAAAGTGACTTTATCACAATAATATTTTTTAAAACCAAAGTCCCATTACTCACTATAAAAATAATGGATTATAAAAATTAATAATTTAAAGTGTTCATAAAAGGCTTATTTTTCTTCAAAATGTAAGAAAATACAAACTTACATTTGTGTAGTTCATTTATAATAAGTTTGAGTGCATTTTAAATGTTATTATCATACAGTAAATTTAAAAATTCAAAATGGGAAATTTCAGTTATGAAGGCTTCATTAGAATTGACCATTTTAGTGCATTGAGAATGTTTCTGCTGCATAAAATTGCAACATTTTAATTTTTAGTCTCTACACTTAATCCTAAATTAGCCAAACAGCCTCTTTGGTGAATTGCTTGCAACATGGGTATGATCTAGCCTGATTAACTTATGTTGAAATTAATAAAAGTTAATTATATTTTTTAGGAGCTCCTTTTTGTCTGTGGGGTCCCATATATACAGCTAAGCTAAATTTTTTAAAAGATTTTATTTATTATTTTTAGAGAAAGAGGAAGGGAGAGAGGCAGAGAGGGAGAGAGACATCAATGTATGGTTGCCTTTCATCTGTCTCCAGCTACAGACCTGACTGGAGACCTGGCTTGCAATCTGGTTATGTGCCCTGGCTGGAAATTGAACCAGTGACCTTTGGGTTTGCAGGCTGTGCCACCAGCTAGGGCTCTAAGCTAAATTTTTTGACAAAACTTTAAGAAATGTATTTCTTCTTAGTCAGCATTTGTATTACCCAGAGATATAAAAGTTCTGTATGTAAGATATTGAATGACATTTTGAATATATAAAAACAAACACTAAGTTGCAATTTTTTGCATGTATTACTTTGATTCTTAAGAGGGGCATATTGCCACACTCACTTGTGGATGAAACTGTATTTAAAATGCAATTCTTTGTTCAATTGTATTTGGAAGGGCTCAAGAGTGAGGAAGTAAGAAATCCAAACCACTTTAGAGAGTTCTGGAAAGTACTACATTTTACCGTTATAAATAACTTAAAGGGCACATGGACAAGCTTTTGTACTGTTTATAAGTAAATGGAGAGACCTAAACAGGTGGTGAACACTGGAAATCATTCATTGGCACTATGCTTTAAGCAATAGAGTTGAGCACACACAGATTCTTGAAAATGAAGCAAAGGTGAAGATAGGGAAGTGGAAAAACTAAGATGATTCTGGTCTTCTCAGACTACAGTGTATGTTACTGTTCTGGCTACTTTGAACTTGAAATAACAATGAACACAGCAGAATATGCATTGCAGAGGTACTCAACATCAGATCATCTTGAAGAGTTGGGGGAATGAGATGATTCTTTTCACCTTGTAAAAAGACAAAGTACTAGTTCTTCCAAAAGCATTATTCTAAGACTGTTACATAACACTCAAACGATGGGAAATAATTTTAATTGGTATTTTCCTGAGAGTCAATATCAGTTATCATTTTACCAACTCTCAAAATGGCATAGTGAATTGCCACTCATCAGCAGCTGTGAAAGTATGATAAGACAGGATGATGTATACAAAAATGATTTCTTCATAAGAATTCATCCAGAAGAATTGTCAAATTACTTTTAAATGGCTGCAGTTCTTATTGAAACATTGTGAGAGAACTTTACAGTCTCACCTTCATTATGTGACCTTGCTATTTGGTCATCCTATCATAGAATCATCGAATGTATGTGAACTGGGACATGCTTTAGAGACTGTCTTTTCTAAAGCACTCACTTTTGTTTTCTTTCTTTCTTTTTCTTTCTTCTTCTTCTTCTTCTTTTTCTTTTTGAGTTAATAGTAACTTGAGGGACATAAAGTAAATTCAAGGGTAAAAGTTGCCTTCAGAAATCCGAAGGATTACAAGACAACTGCAGAACATCTAAGATTTCTTTAATATTGAAGGACATTGGAGATGGGAGCAACAGAGAAGAGGAAATAGATGGTTAAGAGCAGTATGTCATTGACTTTGTTTACAACTTTGAAATACTCTAGTCTCAAGTTAACATAATATTTCATAAGAGATTTGGGCTGATAGTAATGTAGGTTTTCTATATGAAGTGTAAGGGCCAGGTTCTCGTTCTGAACAGCTCACTGGGAAGGGCTTAAAAGAGATCAATTAGGTCCAAAGTGAAAAAATATTTTGTATTAATTTAAAACCTAAAATTTGAGTAGCTCATTTTTGCCAGACTCCCTCTTGGTTGTCTCCCCAGCAGGAGGAACAGGAAGGAAGAATCAACAATCTTACACTCCAGGTACAGAGATCAAAGTGCAGGACATTCTGTGACATGGGCAGAAAACCAAGCACCTGTCTGCTCCACAGGATCTCACTTGTTAGTGTCTGTCTGATCATGACACAGGCATAGTGAATCAGCTGGCGAGAATGAAGGGCCTTGGTTGCCTTGGCAATGATCTGGCCTTTGGCAGGGTTTAAGAGGGCAAGAAAGAGGCAGACAACGTGGGTGGAATGATCTGGCTAGACTCAAAGAAAACACTCACCTTATAATCTCTCTTGACAAAAGTCATGACCTGGTGACTAATTTCTTGCCATATGAGGAATTTTCTGTAGCCCTGGGATTATTTTGCTATTAGTATCAATAAGTATAATAATTGCATTCTAATAAAATATTCCTCATATACCAAATGGGTTTAAAATGATTGTCATTAGGTGGTTTTGTTACTTTATGCATAAACAACTATAACATCCACTTTAATACCATGATTATTTGCATAATACAAAAGCATTCTTTGAGTTTATTGAGAAAGGGATTGTTGAGCAGAAATTCTTTAGCAAAGGAGGCTGGTAGGTCTTCATATTTATTTTGTCTTTCTGGCTTAGTAAGAGAGTTCAATTTTAGCAGGGCACATGGCCACCATGATAAAAGACTGCATCATCCAGAGTACCTTGCAGCCAGGAAGGGTCACATGACTAGGTTCTGGTTAAGGTGAAGTAAGCAGAATTGTTGTTTGGGACCTCCAAAAGGTCTTCTAAAAGAGCTTGGTATGGCCTTTCTCTGCCTTTCCTTCTTGCTAGCTGAATTTGGAGGAGATGGATGGAGCACTAGAGTAAGCTTGAATCTAAATGCAATAGGGAGCAAAAGGGATATTGGCCCATAACAGCTTTGGGTTCCCTGGTGCTAGAGTTCTTTAAATGAGAGAAAAATAGCTGTCATTCTCATTTAAGTTACAATGTCATGGCAATCCTTAGGTATATTGAGCCAAATATAATTCTGAACCAGTGATTTTCAACCAGTGTGCTGCAATAATTATTGAAACATGTAATTCATGACTATTCAATCAGGGGCACTGATCTCTTTTTCCCTAGATTGTCAAATAAAAAAAAAATGGCAGCATCCCTGAAAAAGCATTTGATAAAGTACAGCAACCATTTATGATAAAAACTCTCAGCAAAATGGGAACAGAGGGAGCATACCTCAACATCATAAAGGCCATATATGAGAAACCTGAAGCCAACATCATACTTAACAGACAAAAACTAAAAGCTTTCCTCCCTAAGATCAGGAATGAGTCAAGGCTGTCCACTTTCTCCACTTCTATTCAACATTGTCTTGGAAGTTCTAACTATAGCCATCAGAGAAGAAAAAGGAATCAAAGATATCCAAATTGGAAAGGAGGAAGTCAAACTGTCATTATTTGCAGATGATATGATAGTGTACATACAAAACCTGATAGGCTGCACCAAAAACTTACTCAACCTAATAAGCAAATTTAGCAAAATAGCTGGGTATAAAGTCAATATCCAGAAATCAAAACATTTTTGTATACCAATAATGAAACATCAGAAATAGAAGTGAGAAAAAAAATCCCATTTGCCATAGCAACAAGAAAAATAAAGTACCTAGGAATCAACTTAACTAAGGAGGTAAAAGACCTGTATTCAGAAAACTACAAAACAATGAAGAAAAAAATTAAGGAAGATACAAATAAATGGAAGCATATACCATGTTCATAGATGGGAAGAATTAACATCATTAAAATGTCCATACTACCCAAAGCAATCTATAGATTCAACGCAATCCCAATTAAAATACCAATGACAGACTTCACAGAAATAGAAAAAATACTTCAAAAATTTATATGGAGCCAAAAATGCCCACAAATAGCCACAGCAATCTTGAGAAAGAAGAACAAGGTAGGAGGAATCACAATATTGGACATCAAACTATACTATAAGGCTACTGTCATCATAACTGTCTGGTACTGGGATAAGAATAGACATATAGATCAGTGGAACAGAATAGAGAGCCCAGAAAGTAACCCAGGACTCTATGGTCATCTAATATTTGACAAAGGGGGAAGGAACATAAAATGGAGTAAAAACAATCTCTTCAACAAGTGGTGCTGGGAGAACTGGACAGCAACATACAAAAAGATAAAACTAGACCACCAACTTACACCATACACCAGAATAAACTCAAGATGGATAAAGGATTTAAACATAAGCAGTGTCACAATAAAGGTCCTGGAGAAAAATATAGGCAGTAAAATTTTGGATATCTTATGCAAAAATATGTTTCCTGATACTTCACCAAGGGCAAAGGAAATAAAAGAACAAATCAACAAATGGGGCTATATCAAATTGAAAAGTTTCTGTTCAGCTAAAGTAAACACCAGCAAAATTCAAAGGGAACCAACTGTATGGGAAAATATATTTGCCAATGATACCTCAGATAAGGGTTTGATCTTCAAAATATATAAACTAATGCAACTCAACAGCAGGGAGATAGACAGGATGTGGAGTAAAGGGAACCCTGGTGCACTGTTGGTGGGAATGCAGGCTGGTACAGCCACTATGGAAAACAGTATGGAGTTTCCTTAAAAAACTAAAAATTGAACTGCCTTTTCATCCAGCAATTCCACTACTAGGACTATACCCAAAGAATCCTGAAACACCAATTCATAAGAACCTATGTACCCCTATGTTCATAGCAGCACTACTTACAATAGCCAAGTGCTGGAAACAGCCTAAGTGCCCATCAGTGGATGATTGGATCAAAAAACTTTGGTACATTTACACAATGGAATACTACACAGCAGAAAGAAGGAAGGAGCTCCTAACCTTTGCAACAACATGGATGGAACTAGAAAGTATTATGCTTCATGAAATAAGCCAGTCAGTGAAGGACAAATACCATATGATCTCACCCATTTCAAGACAATAATGAACAGAACAGACAACAAGCAAAACAGAACCAGATACATGAATACAGTGAATAGACCTTCAGTGGGCAGGGGTAAGGGGGGAGGAGGGAGGAAGAGGCAAAGAAGGGGAGCAGTTTAGACAAGAACCTAGTATGGAAGAACCATGAACATGGACAACATGTGGGATTGACTTTGTGGGGGAGTGGGTGGGTGGGGAAGAGGACAGAGGGGAGCAAAAAGGGGATGGATATAATACAACAACAATAAAAAAAAAAAAATGGCAGCATCCAACAAAACAATACCTGTTCAGCATGAATTAATTTTAGTAATTAGTTGATTTTTGCCATAAGATGAAAAAGGTTTAAAATCACTATTCTTAACAATACACATCTTAAAATATTAAGCCCATAGAGAAAAACCATCAAGCAAAAAATTTTGCCAATAGACACAAAAATGTATGATGTCATTGTACATGGCAATCTGGCTTGGTGGTTTAAAGTTTATATGTCATATTGTTGAGTTTTTCAACCAGATTTCTCCTTACATTCTGTAAGGGGAGCATTGGGCTAGAGCCTGGATTCTATACCACCTGAGTCACTTGTTGGCACTATGCACTTGAAGCCATTATGGTCTCACTTTCTCTCTCTGTAAAGTAAAAGTTCTGGACTAAGTAGTCTCTGTAATTCTTCCAAGCTTTGCAAGCTATAAATTGATAAAACTACCCATAAACCAATAAAACTGATCCTGGCTGTAATCATACTTGATTTTTTAACTGTATGTTAAAAAATACTTAGTGAGTGCCTGGTGTACGTGGATGCTCACCCAACCTTGCACCATATGGGATATATGAGAGAGCAGCCACAAAGTTCATTTTTAAGGAATTCACATTCTAATCACGTAGAATTTGAATGACGTATGTCTTCTGACTCCTAGTACAACGATACCTCTTGTATCTCATGTTTCTTTTCTCATAAAATTCCACGTATTCACAGGAGTCTACCAGCTGTGCAGTTTGTAGTTCTTACTAAATTCCAAAAAATTATTTAATGCCACAAAATACAGTTCTACTCTATTATTACCCATCTAAACCTAATCAGCTTCCTATGATATAGGCACTTAACTCTCTAATTAACATCAGATTGCTTCATCTCATTTATAAAGCTACGTATCAAGAAGGGCACAATATTCCATTATCAACTGAATACCCATGTGTCAAAAGATTTGGTGGGACAACTAAATCAGATCAATTTTCTGGAGGAGGTGAGTTTTGTTTTATTTTATTTTTTTAAGATTTTATTTATTATTTCCAGAGAGAGGGGAAGGGAGAGAGCCAGAGAGGGAAAGAGACATCAATGTATGGTTGCCTTTCACCTGCCTCCAGCTAAAGACCTGGCTGGAGACCTGGCTTGCAACCTGGTTATATGCCCTGACTGGGAATCGAACCAGTGACCTTTGGGTTCGCAGGCCGGTACCTATCCACTGAGCCACACCAGGGAGGTGAGTTTTGGCTAAAAAATCTATGGAGTTTACAAATGGAGGTTGTCAGAGAGGTGGGTAATTTGTTTTAAAGGGTATTTGCAAAGAGACCAAGGTGCTAATAACCAAGTAGAATTGGCAGATGGTGGCCAAGTTGGCTTAAGTGGAATGCTGGGTAGAGCTGTGGAGAGTGGGACTGAGAAGGTTCCTGCTATTCCTCCCCCAACTCTTGTTTCGCATTAGGTAGTGCTGTTAAGCCCCTGTTTGAGTATGTAAAGAGGTCACGTAGAATGGGGGCAGGTAAGAATATGACTCTGGTGGAAGTCCTTTTAAAGATACCGAGCAAGGAATGGCAACATCACCACTGCAAGAATGTATCCTCTTTTTACAAAAGATATTCTATTAACATATTTAGGTTTCATGCTTCACTGTGTGCTTATGTTTTGTATGAGATAAAGTTGCAGAAGAAACTTAGAAATGCTTGACTTTTGAAAATTAAGTCAGCTGTAACTTTCCACTAATGAAGTATCTTTATGAGCTTAGTTTTCTTGTGGCAGTATGTGTGTGTGCGTGTGTTATATTTAATAGGAAGAGAATAAGCAGACAGCTGATTTATTGCAAGCAGTGTATTTAAGTGAGTGTATTATTCCTGGAATTATTACAGATATTAGAAGTGGAAAAACAGAGCCATGTTTAATGTTACCTACAGTCTCTTCCTTTTGCAGCACAAACCTGCCTAACAGAGTCATGACACAGTTTCTAAGTATTGGTTTGGATATTATCACAGGAATAAAGCATATAGCCATATGTTCAGGTAACCCACCATGAAGTGTCTACAGCAAACTGGACTTGCCAAGTAAAAAAGGAACGGCCACATGCATGCTACAAATCAACGTCAGCACTGGTGTGGATTTTCTGTCAGAGGCATGGAAGCGCTCCCTTCCAGGTCTTTTCCCAAGCTTCTCTACAGTGTTTCTTCTTTGTGCTTGGTGAACACCCATATAAATCAAAAAACATGAACCACAGAAAAATCTTATGAAGAAGGAATCAAGGTCCCTTTTCTACTTGCTTTCCTTTCTATCGAATTTTATGAGTCCTTTTATTTACTCTCTTACATCTACCTATCTACATATAACACAGAGCTGGCATGAATTTGCTCTGCAACAATTGTAGATAAACCTACCACATTGTAAGCCCTGGCTGGTGGCACAAGTGGATAAGGCGCCAGCCTGTGAACCCAAAGGTTGCTTGTTCATTTCCCAGCCAGGGCACATAACCAGGTTGCAAGCCAGTTCTCCAGCCAGGTCTGTAGCTGGAGGCAGGTGAAAGGCAACCATATATTGATGCCTCTTTCCCCCTCTGCCTCTCTCTCTTCCCCTTTCTCTAAAAGTAATAAATGAAATCTTAACAACAACAACAACAACAACACGTTTCTGTGTCTAATTAAGTCGCATCTTTAGCGTTTGTTGACTAGGATAGCCAGATACTCAATATTAGTCATGACTGGTGGCCTGGCACCTGAAAATGGTCTAAGAGCCCAACGGCAACCCACAATTTGGGAAAATTGGGAAAAGGCCTCCAACTCCTCAGGTGATTGTAGTCACTGCTGAAATGTGAGTTGTACAGGCTCGTATGGTCTATTCAAAGGAAGCAGTCCTTCTCTCGCTGAACCAGATGTGAGGCTGGGCATCATCTCTATCTCCACTAAGGTTAGGGCTCCTCGTGGTAAGGCTCCAGTATCCAGACCACACTGTCAGACATCCTGGGCAGTAACAAAGAGTGGGGTCAGGCACCACAGTGCCTTACCACTCCTGTCTCTTTTAGTTTCCATGTCATTTTCACTGCCCAAGCTTAAAGCCACACCATCTCTTTGGCTAGTAACAGACTCCCAAGCCTGAGTAGAATAATAATATTTTAGGTTTCTGGCAATTCCTGTTTTTAACTCCTCAACCTAAAATTTTGCAGAACCTGAACTCTGAGCTCAAGAGTATTTGTCCTATCTAAGCGAAGGGAGCTAAATTTGCCTCATTGTTCCTAGACCCTATTGCAGTAGCAGGAACAAGCATTTAAATTCATATTTTAATAGATTATATTGCCACATCATATTATAGGAATTCATGGCAAGTGGGGAAAAAAACAGGAATTTTTTTGACAAGTGAAAAATTGGCAAACGTTCTTGTTCTTATTGTCAGTATTTGATATCTTATGGTAGAAGTTTCTTAAGATCACTGTAACTGATAAATTGAGTCAATGAGCAACATCAACTGACTGTTTCTGCTTTCATTTATACACTTGAATTAATTATTCTTCTATTCTGGTAGTATGGTGGAGGATAGTATGTCCCCTGAACGCCTGAAGAAGCAAAATGTTTTGCTTAAGACTCTTACAAGAATGGAGAAGTAATTAGAAAAAGTTTTCTTCTCATAGAATTGTGTGAGAAGGAGAACGAACTAAGTGTTGACAATCACGATATGTTCATTTAGAATGAGTTCCTCTAGATAACTGTTTATCCTTTCATCTGAAAACATGACAATAATTGAAAAATCAATTAGCACATGCAGCATATGTCCAAAACAACCTAAAGTAAAGATAAGGGAGGTGATTTGTTTTTTTAATTAGGAGCCTCTAATCCATGAGCCTCTCCTCCCAAAATTAAGCTGGGTTAAATACTATATGTATAGGTTGCATTAATCATCTATTGCTGCTGTCACAAATTTAGCATCTTAAAACACCCATTTGTTTTCTCACAGTTCTGTATATCAGATTCTGGTACAACACTGGGTCTTCCTCAACTGGGTCTTCCCCTTAGAATCTCACAAGGCCAAAACCAAGGTGTTGGCCAAGCTGTGTCCCTTTCTTCTTTCAAGCACATTCTGATGGTTGGTAGAATCAAATTCCTTGCAGTTGTAGGACTAGGGTTCTGTTTCTTTCCTGGCTGTCAGCTAGGGGACACCCTTATTTCCTAGAAGCTTTCTCTAGCCCTTGAACATGGTCCCCTCTGATAGGTGACTCTTTCTGTCTCAGAGCCAACAAAAGCTTTGAATCCTTCTCACAATTAGAAGCCCTTTGACTTGCTCTTTTGCTATGTTTCTTTGTCTTTAGTTGGAGAAAGTTTTCCACTTTTAAGGGCTTGTGTATGTGGACTGCCCACCCCCACCCCCCCACCCCCACCCCATAACTCAGGATAATACCCTTCTCTCACAAGCCTGTAATCTTAATCAACCTGCCCAGTCCCAGTGGCCACATAATTTAGCATATTCATGGGATCCAAAGATTAGGGCAAGGATACCTTTAGGGGGCCAATCTACCTAGCAAAATGCCCTTTTGTGTAAAAAGAAATATAAAACATCCAATTCAATTGATTCTCAGTTAAAAACCAAAATACATAAAACTTCAACAAAACTAACAAATTTAAAACTTTATTTCAGTCCCAGGTACAGGCCAGTTGGGATGGCTTGGCAGAATAGAGGCAACACATAATAAAATAAATCTATTTTGAAAAGGGGAATGAAGGAAAAGTAGAGAGCTTCCTAGGTGGAGGAGGGCAGAGCCCTGGAAACGTAAGCAAAACACAGGTTTGGCTGCCTCTACAACAAAAGCCAAATTCATGAGACAGGCGCTGGTGCAACATGAAAGATTTATTCAGGTGCCTGGGGGAATGGTGGGCTGCCATCTGAAAGACCACATCCCCTTCCTGCTCAAGCCCACAGCTCTTATAGCAATAAGGAGGGGAGGGCTTTATTTCTATCTAATTATCTTGCTATCTTTTGGTGGCTCAGGCCCTGTCCATTCATTTCATGTAGCCCTTGGTCTCCTCATTATAAGAACCTCCCACTGTGATATCTTAGCCAATTAAGGAGACCCTGGTGCTCCCTGACTATATATGATACAAGGGTCATTGGGGAGGGAAGGTGGCAGAGCCTACTGTCAGGAAGCCTGGAGATGTCACAGCGCTCAGGCAGCCCCCAACGTTGGACAGAACTCTCACACATCTGGTACCTGCACATCTAGGGGAGCCAGCTTGGGTCTACCAGGCACCCCTAGATCCCTGCATTCTCCCATCCTCTGCACAGCTCCCATGCAGCCTGGTCCTCCAAAGTGGCCAGTCCACCATTATCACTTTGCTGCCATGCTCAGTCTATGGGAAAAGAAAGAGAAGAGAAAGAGGGAGGAAGAAAGAGAGGGAAGGAAGAGATGGAACTAAAAAGAAAGGTAGAGAAGAGATGATAGAGGAGAGACAATATATAAAGGTTTATATATATATATATTATATATAATATATGTATATTATATATATATTATATATATAATTATCCAAAGGAAGTATATATATTTTTTCAATATAAGTACTGAAAAAAATTATCTAAAGCTATCTATACTCCTTTGTCCACCGAGGCACTATTCTCAATAGCCAAGAAAACAACCTAAGCATCTCTTGATGAATGAATGGATAGAGAACATGTGATACACACACTGGAATATTATTCAGCCTTATAAAAGAAGAAAATTTTGCCATTTATAAGGACTTCATACCAAGTGAGATAAGACAGACAGAAAGAGAAATACTAAGATATAACCTGTAAGTGGACTCTGAGAAAGTCAAACCTATAGAAACAGAGTGGACCAATAGTTACCAAGGGCTAGGGAGTGGAGAAAATGGGGAAAGGTTGCTTAAAGGGTACAAACATGTAGTTACAAGATGACTAAGTTCTGGGGATCTAATATATGTTCAACATGATGACTATGGTTAATAATTCTGTATTATAATGTCATAAGGTGTCATTGAACTTGTTAAGAGAATAGATCTTAAAAGTTCTCATCTTATAGTTTATTAACTTGACTGTAGTAATAATTTCACAATATACATATACATATATCAAACCATGTTTTACATCTTTAAGCTATACAATTTTTATTGGTTTATTATACTCTAAAACTGAAAAAAAGGACATAACAGAGATATGTAAATGAGGAAAGAAACATATGAAGACATGTAAATAAAGTTCAGTAGACTTTAAAGTGAAGGTCAATTGAAGGTCTTTGGGCATTTAAGGCATTTATCTTCTATCGGAGTGACTATATTTTCTAGTTTTTATAAGACTATTTTAGGTTACACTAATTATCTTGGTGTATTTACTAGTAGCACCCATTTCACTCATGTAACTGTCTTTATTTGGCTCAACACATTACATAGTAATTCCTCCATAATAAGTTCTATTTGTAAAGTACATTAACTGGTTTCCATTTCTTGGTAGCTTTTAACATGTTATCAGAACATCTGCTCCAAGTTTTGTTATCAGAATTCTACAAAATATATGAAATCTATCAAGGACTGACTCAGATCCCTTAATCAGGTTTCTAATTCCTGAATTCATCTCTTGTTTTCTGACATTCACAGTCTGTAAATTCTATTATTGGTATTAGAAAATGGCTGTGTTTCTTTTCTTAAACAAATTTTCTTTCTCCTCTCAATATATCATTGTATAATACATAGTTTAACATGTAAAATGTAATTTTATGCTTTTTGGAGGGAGAAAAATGAGAAAACTCATTACTTCTTAGCTATTAAATCAAAATATGCTATCTAATATTTTTGTATTTTCACATTAAATTTTTAGCTTTTCCTTATCATTTAGATTTACTTTAAGTGGTTTTACATTCTCAGAAGTGGTGTTCATGCTTGCTCGTTAATTAATCTGTACTGATGAATACATGTATAAATGATAGTAATAAATAAGAGTAGGTGACCAATAGAAAACTAACTGGCCTTAATAAGGCTGTATTTCGGGTTGCTTTAGGTTAATAAATCACACGTACACCTTTTGCCTTATATTCATCAGGACTGGTTATTTGATAATGAGATAGTTTTGATTTGGTTTAAATAAAATTGATTTTCAGGTACCACAGTTTAGTTCTAGACAATCTTTGTGTTTTTCTGGATTGTAATGCTTTGAGGAAATAATGAACAAAGAAAATACCCAATTTACCACAGATTAAAATTGAGTTCACTGGCCAGGCCCAGTAACATGGCAGGGTAGTTTTAAAAAGAAGAAAACCCCCCAGCAAACTCAGGCAGTCAGACCAAATGTTGGCTTTGTTTCTTAGCATCTGTGTGACATCAGACAAGTTGCTCATCCTCTCTGATGCTCAGCACCTTCATGTGCAAACTGCAGACTTCAATATCAGCCTGGGGGTGGGGTTGATACAAATTAAATGAGTGTAATGAGAAATCCATAGCACAGTTTTGGGTACACAGGCAAAGTTAAAAAATTATTAGTTACCGTCTCCTTATGTCTTGGGGTGGCTAGTATGCTAGCACATTAACCTCACCCTCATTATCCCGTCTAAACCCAAATCCCAATTTTGTGATGAAAGAGTCTGTTTCTTTAGATTTAGTATTATTTTATGTTGTCTTATTATATTTGCTTTTTGTCAGTTATACTCTCAGGGTCTACTAAAAGAAGTTCAAATGTTTTACATAATCATTTGCTAAAGCAATAATAAAAAATGCTTTTATAAAGAGATTAGATAATTTCTCAAAGCTTTATCTATGAAATTGGAGCAACAATGGCACCTAATTTAGAAAAGTTTTCTATGATTTAAGTAAAGTATTAAAATTTTGAAATCTGAAATTTCATAACAGGATGAGAAACAACAGAATTTTATTATTTACATTACATTTGTCATTTCAATAGCAAATGTTCCTATTTAAAAGGTTTTTTTTTTTACCACCAGGAGCTTAATGTTAGTCATGCTTCTCAAAAATAGCAAAAATCTCCTTTGTGTTTTATGTTTTTTTGGAATAAAAGAAAATTGCTCTTTGACATCAGTCTTATAAATGTGTTCTTGTTGTTGTTGTTGTTGTTTTGGATCTGATTTCAAAGACAAGGGCAACAAAAGCAAAATTAAACAAATGGCACTACATCAAACTGGAAAGTTTCTACATGGCAAAGGAAACCATTAACAAATTGAAATGGCTATCTACTGAATAAATGAAGATATTCACAAATATATATTCAATAATAGATTAATATCCAGAATAAATTTTAAAAACTCATAACTCAATAACAAAAAATCTTATAAATAGTCAGAGGATCTGAACAGATATTTTTTTAAAGAAGACATAGAGATGACCAACAGGTACATAAAAGAAAAGTACACATTGGTGGTTACAGAATAAACAGGGGGATGTTAAGAAGAACAAAGGAAATACAGAAGCCAAAGAACTTATATGCATGACTCATGGACATGAACTAAGGGGGCATTGCTGGAGGGAATGGGGTATTGGGTGGAGGGGGGCAAAAGGGGGAAATTGGGACAACTGTAATAGCAAAATAAATCAAATCAAATGTATTAGTGGGAAAAAAAAGAGAAAAAAAAGTTGCTCAACATCACTAATTATCAGGGAAACACAAACCAAAACCACAATGTGATATCTTCTCACATCTTTCAGAATAGCAATTATCCAAAAAACAAGAAACAGCAAGTGCTGGCAAAAATGGAGGGAAAAGGGAACCCCTGTGCACTGTTGGATTGGTTCAACCATGATGGAAAGCTATATGGAGATTCATTTTAAAAATTAAAATAGGACTACCAGGTAATCTAACAATTCTACTTCTGAGTATCTACCCAAAGAGAACAAAACACTATATATATATATATATATATATATATATATATATATATATATATATTCTGTCCTGAAAATATTGAGCCAATATAAATAAAAGTTTGTATGGCTGATACTTTCAGGACAGTTCTCGAACACCCCTATGTTCATTGCAAAACTCATTGCAGCATTATTTACAATAGCCAAGACATGGAAGAAACCTAGATATCCATTGATAGTTATACATAATAAAATCTTTCCATCTGTGACAACACAGATGACCCTTGAGGGCATTGTGCTAAGTGAAATAAGTCAAAGACAAATACAGCATGATTTCACTTATATGTGGAACCCAAACAAAAATAACACATAACCGAGATTCATAGATATAGAGAATATATTGGTGATTGCTAGAGGGGAGAGGATGTTAAGGAGCAAATTGGATAAAGGAGATTCAGAGGTACAATCTTCTAGTTATAAAATAAATGTCATGGGGATGTAATGTGCAATATGGGAATTTGGTAAAAACATTGCTTTAATTTTGTGTGGTGACAGGTGGTAACTAGACTTATTGTGGGGGGTTAGATTTTATTTATTTTTGTTTTGAAAATTATAATTTATTGATTATGCTATTACAGTTTCCTGAATTTTCTCCCTTTGCCTTTCTCCACCTAGCTTCTCCCACTCCCTCAGGCAATTCCCACATCATTGTTCATGACCATGGGTCATTCATATAAGTTTTTGGCTACTTCTACACAATACTTTACATATCCATGGTTATTCTGTAGCTACCTATTTGTACTTTTTAATCCCCTCACCTCCTCACCTATTCTGGCACACTCCCGTCCCATCTGGTAATCATTGAAAAACACTGTCCCTATCCATGATTCTGTCTCTGTTCTTCTTGTTTGCTTAGGTTTTTTTTTTTTTTTTTTTTTTTTTAGATTCAATTGTTGATATATATGTATTTATTATCATTTTATTGTTCATAGTTTTTATCCTCTTTTTCATAACTAAGCCCCTTTAAAATTTCATATAATAATGGTTTGGTGATGATGAACTCCTTTAGTTTTTATCTTATCTGGGAAGCTATTTATCTGTCTTTCAATTTTAAATGACAACTTTTCTGGGTAGAGCAATCTTGGCTATAGGCCCCTGCTCTTCATGACTTTGAATATTTCTTGCCAATCCCTTCTAGCAGAGAAATAAGCTGACAGTCTTATGGGTACTCCGTTATAGGTAACCTCTTTTCTCTTGCTGCTTTTAAGATTCTTTCTTTATGTTTAACCTTTGGCATCTTAATTATTATGTGTCTTGGAGTGGGCTTCTTTGCATTTATCTTGTTTGGGACTCTCTGTGCTTCCTGGACTTGCCTGTCTTCGTCCTTCATCAAATTAGGGAACTTATCTCTCATATGTTTTCAAATAGATTTACAATTTCTTGCTTATTCTCTTCTCCTTCTGGCGCCCCTATGATGTGAATGTTGGACCTCTAGAAGCTGTCCCAGATTCTGCTTATACTATTCTCATTTTTTTTGGATGATTTTTTTTTCTTATTGTTATGATTGGTTGGCTTTTGCTTCCTTATGTTTCATAGCATTGATTTAATTCTCAGCTTCATCCACTCTACTGCTATTTTCCTGCAAATCATTCCTATTTCAATTAGTGTATCCTTCATTTTTGACTGGATCCTTTTTATGCCGTTGAGGTCCTCACTAAGTTTCTTGAGCACAGCCTACCTGTGTTTTGCCTGGGGCACCCTGCCTGAGCTATAAAGCAATCTGAGATGGCTGACATTTGTGCTGGGCTTGGATATTCTCAGATGAAGCCAGGTTGTGAATCTAAGCTGGTTGTTGGTAGTGTTGGGCCTAGGTCTTACTGAGGCCAGCTGTGGCCTGTGGCTTATTTGAGAGGATTTAGGTTGTTGAGAAGCAGGAGCCAAGCCCAGTCATTCATATGGAAAAGCAGCTCAGGTGAGTTCAGAATTTGGATGGGATGGAATCTCTGGGAATCTCCAAGGTGGGTCAGTGTTAGGCAGGTTAGTGGAGTTTCAGATATGGCACCAGCTTGCTGGCTCTTGCGGGGAGGGTTTAGAAAAGAAACAATAGCCTCTGCTCACTTGATGCCAAACACTTCAGTTCCTCCCTTTAAGCCACGGGTGCCTTTCAAGTTGCTACCCCAGTGCTGGAGATCAGAGAGAATCTGAGTAGGTACATCCGTGTGTGGGCTCTTTAAGAGGGACTGCTTGGGGGTCCAGAAATTTCTTCCACCTATTGGTTTTTGTAGCTGGAAGTTGTGGGAACTTATCTTCCTGGCACTGGAACACTGGGCTGGGGAACTTAGTGTGGGACTGGGCCTCCTCACTCTCAAGACATCCCTCTCAAATTTTTATCCACCACACATGGGTGAGGGACCAACCCATTCTGCATCTGCACCCCTTCTACCTATCTGTATAGATGTGGTATCTTTAATTCTGTAGTTGTAAGATTTTCATTCAACTTGATTTCTGACAGCTTTGAGTGGTGGTTGTTCTATATTTTAGTTATAATTTTGATGTGGTTGTGCAAAGAGGCCCACACCACCATCTTGACCAAAAGTCCTAGACTTATTGTGGGTTTCATTTTGCAATATATACAAATGTCAAATCACTATTTGTACATATGAAATCAATATAATACTGTATGTTAATTATACTTCAATTCAAAAGAAAAAAGAAAAAAAAGCTATGATTAATTATTTGGCTCACAGTCTTCCTATGGTTCCTTCAGTGCCTCATTTATAATTCCTTCAAAAATGTCCTGTCATGGTGCCAATATCTAAACAGGCCTTGCTCCAGTGTAAGTATTTGCTGTCCTAGGGGATTCTTCCATGCCAGGCACATAAAGAGCTCCTTTGGTTCACACCTGCTTCTTTTTGGTGTTGGATCTGTTGTTATTTTAAAGCTCTTCTTAGACTCCTTATATATTCAAAGGGCAAGCTGATTTCTATTTTTTAAACACCTATCCAGAACCTTGTATCTGGCTCAGATTCTTGAAATGTTTCTTGGCCCAACTCACTTGTGGTTGTTGATATTTAATTCCCTTTCTTAAGTGTCTGGCATCAAGTGAGCAGAGGCCATTGTCCCTTTCTAAATCCTCTTCCCAAGAGCCAGCAAGCTGGTACCATATCTGAAACTACACTACCTGGCTAACACTGACCCACCTTGGAGTGTCCCAGAGATTCCATCCCATCCAAATTAATTCTATAGACTTTTACTGCCCTCTTCCTATTAGAAAAACCTAGTCTTCCTCTTGTATTTCACCTTTATTCTCACATGAATCCCACCCTCATAATGTTTTGATACCATACACAAATCTAAGCTGTCACCTATGCTTCTGACAAGCTAGCTATAGATCCCTAATTCCAACAACCCACATCCTTAGGTTCCATTAATTTGCTAGAGTGACCCACAAAACTCAGAAAAATAGTGTACTTAACTAGATTACTGTTTTATTATAAAGGGATATAACTCAGGAACAGCCATATGGAAGCAATACATAGAGCAAAGTGTGAAGAAAAGAAGCAGACCTTTTGTGTTCCCTTATGGTGAGTGACTCTTAATACTTCCACATATTCACTTAACATGTGGATATGTTCACTTTTTAATTCAGTCCTTATGGGTCTTTATGAGGACTTCATTACAGTCACAATTGATTAAATCATTAGCCATTGGCAACTGATACAACCTCCAGCTACTTTCCCCTCCCTAGTGGTCAGAGGAGTAGGAATTAAAGTTCCAGTCCTTTGATCACATGCTTGGGCTCCCTGGCAGTCAGTCCCCAACCTTATGTTACCAGGGTGCTTTCCAAAAGCCACCTCATTAGCATAACAAAAGAACTCTTTACACTCTCATCACTTAGGAAATTATAAGGGTGTTAGGAGCTCTGTGGCAGGAATGGGATGATAACCAGATATATATTTCTTATTATAATTCACAATATCATAACTGCTAAGTATAGATTCCAGTATGGGCACTATAGAGAAATAAAAGGTGACTATGATTTGGTACCTGACTTCAAGAAGTCTAGGAATTTGGTTAGAGATGAGAGGAGGAGATCAGGAAATGGATTTGGGAAAGTGAGTCAGAATAACTATTTTAGGAAAGGTACAAGTAATATGCTCAGTGAGCATGGAGCTGTGATTCTTGACCCTGGATTCATGGAAGTATCACCTTGCGTGTGCATGTGTGTGAGGGGCTAAAAATCTTAGTGCACATGCTCAATCTCAGACAAATTCAGGAGCTTTAGAGATGGAGACCAAGGCATTTCAATATGCAGGCACAATTGAGAACCACTGGCTCTTTAGCAAGGTAATCCAGAAATCTTAGATACCTTTGTTTCCATGCACCTATTTTCACTCTCCATATTGGATATTGATAACTACCCACTTCAGTGTTGGTCGGACTTTGTAGAGTGTTGATAGATGAACGCTCACTTTTTTAACATTCCCCTTATTGAGTACCTACAATATTTGGGGCACTGAAGGGAAGAGAGCAGCAAGTACATTTGTGCCTGGATGCTGTTGCCCACATGGCGCTTTCCTCTCCACCAAAAGCATCAGGGAGTTTGCAAACAGAGCAGGTTCCTGGCTCCCTCCCCTATTACTGAGTCCCTGGGGTGAAGTCCAAGGGTCTTCTCTGTTCACAAGCTGTCCAAACATTCCCATGCACATGAACTAGTACTAGCACTGAGTAGTGGCACATGCAAAGCCATGATGAAAGGAGCAATCTGGGTGAGAAGCCCTGTGGGTGCCACCACAGAGACGCGGCCTGCATGTGGAGCCAGGAGGATGCTGCGAGAAGATGGCCTCTGAGTGGGGTTTTCAAGGGTGACTATTTGCTCACAGAGAGGGAATTAAAGGGGGAACATTTCAGGCAAAAAGATTGAGTCAAGTCATAGAGATAGGAGCAAACATGGTAAATTGAGGAGATTGGAGGCCAATTGTGAGGGGCCTTTTGTAATTTTAAGTTAATCAGCCTTTATTGATTTCTTAAATGTTCTAAGCTCTGTGCACAAGGAGAGGGTGGTAAACTGCTCAAGGAACAGGGTGTTCCTGGGTCTGGCTTGGAGCTCTCATTTGGCTTGCTGGGCAATGCCTTATCAGTGCTAAGCTCTGGAAGTCCCCCAGGACCCAAGGCAACCTTGATTCAAGGTGTCATCTTAAAGCCACACCTGATGTAGCAGTATCTCCACAGGAAAGGCACAGATTTCTGGCTTGGGTAGTCAGGATCATCTCCCTGATGCAGCCCTGGCACTGGGGAGGGATTCCCCATCTTGAAACCTCTGGAGGCCCTGAAAGGTGACAGAGTCTAGTCTGGGAAGGGGGCCATAAGGGTTGGTGGGCTAGATGTTCATGGAAGTCACATCTGGTGATCCTTTGAAATCAGTGGTTTGGTTTTATAACACTGTTAATGATGGGCTTTTCACATTATAGCTAAAATAGGTTATAGTAACCTATTCTGGGTTCTAGCCACCATTTATAACTTTTTGTCTAAAGAAAGAGTAAGCTGTGTTCCAAAAACTAAAATTTTTGAGTAAGAATAGCTATATTTATTGATTGTTTATTAGGCATCAGGGCTTAAATGCTTTGAGTTGGACATTTACTTCTCATTAGTCCTCATCTGCTTCTCTCACCAACCCATTGAGATGTGCATTATTATTCCATCTGGTTTACAACTTTTGCAGCTGGTAAGTGATAGAGTTGGGATGGGAACCCAGGTGCATATAGCTACTAGAGATTGAGTATGTCACAACCGTGCCAGGATACTTTTGGAATGTAACCTGTTATTAAATTGGTGACTTTCTTCTCCTTCTTTTTGTATGTACATCTCTCACAGTGTCTTGCAGGCTTAGCTGAGTAGTTGAAAATAAATAAAATGTCCCAGAATAAGTAGGAAGAAAAAATACTGCCCTCTTTCTTTTATCCTTCTCAATGGTTATTGCTGTATACAAAATCCTTTCTCTCAAGTACATTTGCCTAAGAAATGCCAGATGACGGAGTAAGAAGCTATAAAGCTATTTAATTTGGCAGGAATTGCAGCTAAAGCTGAATATCATATTATTCTGCTTCAAGGAGTGTTTTTAGATATCGTGGCTATAGGATGATTATGGCTCTGTAGAACAAAATTTAAAAGGTTAGTATGAATTCAATTGAGTTATGAAAACAAGTGCTATGATTAACTAATATTGATTATCTATTTTGATTATCTATTTTTCCCTTTGGTATCTAAGATGATTACTTGGGCCTTGAATCATTGTCTATACCTAGTCATTTGATTGTGCTAAGTATCTGAAGGGCAGGGTGCGTTATCTCTCAGTTCTGTTTGCTGGTATTATGTCAGGAGAAACAGAGAAACCTCTTTGGTGAGAACTTGTTGTTGAAAATGCAAAAGAGGAAAATTCCAGAAACAAAATTCCTTTACAGTGATCTAGGGTTTCAGTAATGTTTAATTATTGTATATTTGCTCCCTTTATTCAGAAGTTTAATTATTTGCACATTTACAATTTTCTGCATGGCTTGACATTTAATTCAACTGTTTTATGTTTATTCATTGAATAGTCTAAGATGTTTTCTTTATAAACTTACCAATCTTTATTTTATATGACTCAATTAAATCATATTTTTAAAATAATACTCTACCAAGTGCCTTCTGTATACCAACTATTGCATTTGTAATCTTGTATATGTGATAACTATTCATTAACTAAATAGTTAACAAAGTATTACATAGTTGTTAGGCATTCCAAAATATTTGTAGTGAAGATAGGAATTTTACATGACCTTTTAGTAAAGAGGAATTAATTGAGCTCATGCAGCAAAACGAAATAAATCAGCGTGAAGGAAAATGGTAGGTTTACTAGCAGGAGTAATTAGATCAAAGGGCTCTCCATTGTACTAATCTGTTTTGGGGTGAAAGGCGCCACTTGTGGAGTCCTGTGCTGAGGCATAACCACGTTGTTGACAGCCAAGTCTGAAGGAATAGCCCCAGAGGCTAATTATATAGCTATTAAAATAGCATGTAATCAACATGATACAACTTTGATGGAAGATGACCTTGTTCAGGGCTGTCTGAGAAGAATTCAGTTGTAGAAATTTGTGTGTTTGCCAGTGGCTGTGATAAAGAGCCCAAGATTTTGCTTTTAGGAGCCTTCACTCTGCCTGAACTGTCCACCTGGACCCCAAGTGCCAGTCTTCTGATGTGCAGCATGGTGTCCTCCCCTCACAGGCATGTGTAGTATGAAGGGTGTATACCACTTACTCTAATATACATACATAATTGTGACCAGAGAATGTACCACACAGACATGAAAACTGCAGATTTCATGTCAAGTCTAGAAGATCCCTCCAATGCCCATAGATATGGACAGTGGCACTGGCCTGGTGGTGAGTGAAAGGAACCTGGTGTGCAAGAGACACCACTCTGCAGAGCCAGGGCTGAGCTGGCTCCCAACTTCTGAAATTTGTCTTCTCTAGATAACTGGTAGCTTTCCACCAAAGCTGGGGACCCTCTTGATTTCTGCACGCCAACACCACTGCCACTCTGTCTCCATAGCTGCTCTGTGATATCCTTGGTTGTACACTTGAAACATTTTTATTATACATGTAATTATGTATTGATAATAAAATGTAAATAGTACAAAAATGGCAATATAGAAAATATATATACCCTTCCACAACTGCATCTTCAATCTCCTTCCTTTTCTTTTTTTTTTTTAAGATTTTTTTATTCATTTTTTTTTAGAGAGAAAGGCAGGGAGAGAGACAGAAAGGGAGAGAAACATCAACGTGTGGTTGCCTTTCATCTGCCTCCAGTTATGAACTTGCTGGAGACCTGGTTTGCAACCTGGTTATGTGCCCTGACTGGGAATACGAATCAGTGACTTTTGGGTTTGCAGGCCGGCACCTATCCACTGAACCACCAGCCAGGGCCTACTTTTCTGATTTTAATTCTTTTTGTGGTTACCTCCATTGTCACACCAGGTGACTTGCTAGATGATTTCACCTCTTGATTTATCAGCTTTAAACAGTATATAGAGTCCCTGCTATGAAACAAAAGGAATTTAATACACTTGTACTATTTCTTCTACTCCTGAAAAAGTTTTGTTCTTAGCCCTGGCTGGTGGCACAGTGGATAAAGCTCCAGCCTGTGAACCCAAAAGTCACTGGTTCGAGTCCCTAGCCAAGGCATATAACCAGGTTGCAAGTCAAGTCTCCAGCCAGGTCCTGAGCTGGAGGCAGATGAAAGGCAACCATACATTGATGTCTCTCTCCCTCTCAGCCCGTCTCCCTTCCTTCTCTCTAAAAATAATAAATAAAATCTTTTTAAAAAGTTTTGTTCTTAATTATCCACTTATTTTGAATTTTAATACTCTAAATAATATACTTAAATCTCTTAATCTTAAACACTATATTTAGATTCCTCTATATGTCTGTAAGATAGGAATAATTATTAATACCTATTTTATAAGCTATTATGAGGAGTACATGAGAGAATCCATTTCAAGTGTTTAACAAGAACCTGGTACTAAGTGAATTGTAAATAAATTAGACCAGATTCTGTGAGAGCAATCCCAACCTGCAGCTCCTCACCACCATCCCTGAACACCTGTCTCAGTCAATGGGAGTGTGACTTTTACCTGACTGATCTTCCAATGTTGATGTCCTTTACAAACCTAACTATAGCTTTTCTTATTGACAGGAAAACAACTGCCAGCCTTCGCCTGATTACAATGATCTTCCAGCTCCTAAATAGCCCAGTTTGTTACAATTGTACACATTCTTTTTGGGCATTTGCCTTCCCATTCTAATTTGGACTGATTGTTTTCTAGGTCTGCTGCATGGTTATCACCCTAGTTATCTAAATAAAATGATGAGGGAAGGCTTCATTGAAAAAGTAGATATTTGAGCAAATATCTGAAATAGGAAGAGAGAATTCTAGTAGAAGAGACAAGTAAAAATGTTTTGAGGCCAAGAGCAGCTTTGCAAGAGGGTCAGTGGAGTGAGCAATGAGGATGGAAGCAATGGAAATAATGAGATGTATTTTGAAAATAAAACCAAATGGATTGGGTATGGAATAAAATTGAAGGAGAGGAATCAAGGGCAATTCCAATAATTATGTCCTAAGCATTTGGGTTGTTGTTTGCTAAGATGGCAAAGACTAAGGGAGAGAGCAAATTTGTGCCCTATGGGGTAAGGGAAGGCATTTCCGGAAGGGGCAGAGAGCGAGAGTTCAGTTTTGAAAATATTTATTTAGAATGCCTACAAGATATCCAAGTGGATGTGAAGTGGCAAGTTGAATCATGCTCTGGAGTTTGGGAGAGATGCGTAACCTGGGAATTTGAGCATGTGGTAGTAAGGCCATGGATGAGTGGAATGGTGGAGAGAATGTAGTCAGAGAAGAGAATAAATAGCGCTGAGGCTCTTACTCTAGATGAGGCCTCCATGTAAAGGTAGGGAAGACAAGGAGGAGGCCAGTGAAATATGAAAAGTTAGAAAGAGTGATGTCTGAGAAGCTAAGTGAAGAAGGCATTATAAGAGGAGGGGGTAAAAGAATTGCAAAGAGGATTTTTAAAAGAGAGGAAGAGTGATAAAACAGATCAAATGTTAGTAATGGGAAAAGAATATGAGGACTGAGAATAGGCTGTTGGATTTAGTAAAATGGAACTCATTGGTAAACTTCACAAAAATGAAGTGATTTTTTAAAATAGTTTCTCTAAAGAGGAAAGGGAGACCAACCCCAACCCTTGGGGCATTTTTATTCTCAGAGATGATGAATATTCCACCACCTGCTAGTATCTGCATTAGTACTCAGCAGGGCTGTGCTTTAGCCATTGATATTTCTGCTCTGCCCCTGGTTCAGGGTGGTATTTATTTCTTTAAAAGCCTGGCTATGTTCATTTTGCTCTTTTTCTATTTGACAGGAAAACAACTGCCAGCCTTCGCCTGATTGCAAGGATCTTCCAGCTCCTAAATAGCCCACTACATTGGCTTGTGTTTAGGGAAGTGGGAATGTGATAAAATATGAATCTATTATACCAGTTTTACTGAAATTTCATTTTGCTAAATCTTTAAACTCTTTACTAAAAGGTTTTTTTATTGGTTTGTTTTTGCTGGCCTAACCTGCCTCACCAATGAGGATGTGATTTTGAGGATCACTTTCACAAATGAAGGTCCTTTTTCTTCTTCACACCATGTACAACTGGGTTGGCAAAGTTAGTGTCTCATCACACCACCCTGCCACTATCTGCCATTTCTCTTTCATTTATGTTCATCTCATTTGGTATGCTCCACCCTGTTTTTCCTAGTTCTTGTCACTTATCAACCTCCTGGTAACTCCCTGTTATGGGCTGAAATGTGCCTCCTTCCCAAATTCATGTTAGCATCCTAACCCTTAGTACCTTAGAATGTAACAGTATTTGGAGATAGGGCCTTTAAAGAAGTAATTAATATTAACTAAGGTCATGTAAGTGGTCCTTAATTAAATATGGCTGGTGTCCTTATAAGAAAAGGAAATTTGGACACAGACATACTGAGGGAAGACCCTGTGAAGTCAGGGAGAAGACAGCTATCTGCATACCAAAGAGAGATATCTCAGAAGGAGTCTCCCTAGTCAACACCTAGATCTTGAAATTCTAGTCTAAAAAATGTGAGAAAACAATGTTCTATTTCTTAAGCCACCATTGTATGACTTTTTAAGGCAGCCCTAGCAGATTAATACACCCCCCTCATTCAAAGAAAATTCTGGCACTTAGTTTTCAAAAGTTCTTTCTACTCAATATTCTGCATTCCTTCTGGTTTACTTCAGTGTTGGTGGAAATGGTTCATTCAATACCCTGGAATTTAATTATATCTGGGGCCTTTATCTATTCTACTTAAGTCAAGCTCATCCAAGGCTATTCCGTGATTTTCACTAACAGCTGTTTCACTATTGAAATACCACACATTAACCTTACCAATAATGTCACTGAATTACTATTTTCCTTTTTTTTTTATTTTTAATTATATTTGATTGATTATGCTACTACAGTTGTCCCAATTTTCCCCCTTTGACCCCTTCCAACCAGTACCCCCATTTCCTCAGGCTTTTGCCCACACTATTATCCATGTCCATGGGTCATGGGTTTAAGTTCTTTGGCTACTCTACTTCCTATACTGTACTTTACATCCCCGTGGTTATTCTGTAACTACTTATTTTTTTTTTTTCTTTTTTTTTTTTTTAATTTTATTGTTGTTGTATTACATCCATCCCCTTTTTGCTCCCCTCTGTCCCCCCACCCACCCACCCATTCCCCCCAAAGTCAATCCCACCTGTTGTCCATGTCCATGGTTCCTTTATACTAGGTTCTTGTCTAAGCTGCTCCCCATCTTTGCCTCTACCTCTCCCTCCCCC
>PVIW01012160.1:0-33559 GCA_004026585.1 Noctilio leporinus | reverse complement strand
AAGAAGGAACTTGTACCCTTTGCAACAACATGGATGGAACTGGAGAGTATTATGCTTAGTGAAATAAGCCAGTCAGTGAAGGACAAATATCATATGATCTCACCCATTACGGGACAATAATGAGCAAAACTAACAACAAGCAAAACAGAACCAAGTATATGAATACAAGGAATAGGCCTTCAGTGGTCAGGGGGAACGGAGTTCGGGGGAGGGGGGAGGTAGAGGCAAAGAAGGGGAGCAGCTTAGACAAGAACCTAGTATAAAGGAACCATGGACATGGACAACAGGTGGGATTTACTTTGGGGGGAATGGGTGGGTGGGGAGGGGGACAGAGGGGAGCCAAAAGGGGATGAATGTAATACAACAACAATAAAATTAAAAAAAAAAAGAAAAGAAAAGAAATGTGTTGGCATGCAAAGATCTTCACAACATAGGGTTTCATGAAAAAATTAGGTTATGAAACAGAATAAAGACACAATTTATTTTGATAATTTTGTGTATTTGTATTAATAGACATAACATCTGGAATATATTTTGAAGTGATGGAAGGTAATATGCATATCTATTTTTATCTTTCTTTTATTTCTGTGTTCTCTTTTTTCTAACTGAACACATGGATTAGTGGGATGAAAATAAGTAAACACTTCAAAAAAGAGAATACAAAGCTGTCAGGTAGTTCACAGACTCACTAAGATGTTTGGAGAAAGAAAGGTGGGGACAGTCAGGAGGGGCTGAGCAGCAGCAATGTCTGGCCAGGTCCCCCTGGCTGGGGCGCCCCGCTGCTGCCCTGAGTGCTGTCATGACATAACTGCCCATCAGCATCATGGGTAATGAACTCTGGGTAGCCCCACTCCCCTGTTCTATTATCCAGTCCTGACATATACCCTCAGAGTATCCTGCAAGGTCAAGTTCAGATTTAGAATCTGACCCTTCGGAATCCTTCACTTGAAGATGATGGAACAGGGACATCCAGCCCTGGTCTGTAGTCCACCCTCCTCTTTCCAATTCTAGCTCACCTTCCACTTCAAGCAACCTCAAAGCAAACATACGGACATCCAAGCTCCACCCACCTCCCAGTCCCTGCAAAGAGCCATTCCTATGCTACCCTTTGGGCCTCAGGTGTGTAAGCTGGTGGTACAGTCCACTCTCAGGAAGATGGACCTGGGGAAAGGATCTGCATGGGCTTGGAAATAGTTTGAGGCTGTTTGGCCAAGTATTTCAGGATCCAGGATGCAGAGGTCACAAGGTGGGCATATCCTTGGTGTGCAGGCTCCTCACTCCACAAGAAGGGACATAGCCAGAGTCTGGGTCTCCCTACTACAAGGGCTCTAGGAAACTCAGATCTGACACTTTCAGCTTCTTAGTGGAGGATAGGTTTTGCCTACCTCCATAGTACAGGGAGTTCTATAAGCATAGAAAAGGTGCTCAGAGCTGGGAAGCCTTAAAGAAGAAAAGATGTCCACCATGTTGCTTTAGCTCCTAAATGTTATCCATTGTCAATTCCGAAGTGTGTATAGCTGATGATGATAATTAATGATGGTGGTGATGATGGAGACTAACATTCATTGAATATTCACTTCTTTCAGACACTATGCAAATATCTTCATCTGCATTATCTTATTTAATCTTCACAACAACTCTAGGCTATAGCCTTTTTTGTTACTGTCACTTCCAACAGAAAAAGAAAATAGAAATGCTAAGACAACTTGGTCAAAGTCACCTGGACAGCAAGTAGAAAAGACAGAACCTGAACTCGAGATGCGTATTTCCAGGGTCTGCAAGCTTTACCAAGACTCTGGCATCTGTCCTCTACAGAGTCAACTGGCAGAGATTATCTTGAACCTAAAAATCAAAATGTGTGTTAGCAGCCATTTGTCTTAATTATAGAAAACCTGAATAATACCCTCTACAAATGTTTGATTCTGAGTAAGAATACCCACTAGAATGAACTTACTGTTCGCTGCATCCCCTGCAGCAGGTTCTCAAGCAGAGTTCAAATAAAATTTAACCCTGTTGCCTTGACACCCTTTCCTCTCACCAGTCTTCTATAGGACCAAGGATTCCCAGTGGTGGAAGTGGAAGACAGGACTAGGGAATCCTACAAGAAACAGAGAGCAGATGGGAGGTGAAGTACACGTTACCCTAGTGGTGGAGAGGAGGCAGGCTTCCTATTGTCTCTCTCCTATAGGCCTGTGCTGGCCCTAGGTGTAAGCTGGGGGTGGGGTGATTTGCAGGGCTACATTTTTAAAAATGGTTCTCAGTTTTGCAGAGTGGTTGTAAGGGATGGGTGGACTCTGTTTGGTGAAAGTGTTCTGGAGAGATTTAGATTATGGGCTAAGTGATGGAGCAAGGGTGAGACATTCTAGATGTTTTGGGGATATTGGAGGCACCTGTTGTTTCAGGAACACTCCTGGGAAGTTTCCCAAACCTGTCTTGCCATGAATCATCTGGAACACTTTGTAGAATTACAGCATTTGAGTTGTAACCCTGTCCTACCAAACTGAGTCTTTTGGGCATTTATTGGTCAAAAGATGGTTGGCCTGGTTCAAAGGAGAAAAGATCCAAATTCATGCCTTTGTAAAGGAAGCAGATAGAGTCTCATTGGAAATAGAAGTAAGTACCGGGCTAGAGCAGTGTTTGTCCCAGTGTGAGGTGTTTGGTAGTGATAGCACCAAGTTAGTTTCAGGTGTCACACAGCCATCAACTCACAAAGAAAGTTATTCTTTTATAAATGTCTCCCCATCCTTGGGATCACATCAGGAGGAGTTCTCTGTCCAATGCTAACTGTTGTGTATACCTCTGTTCCCTACTCAGCTTTTACGCAAAGCAAGAGCCAGTCAAACTCAGCCTTCAGCAAGCAATAATAGCTGAAGCATGTAGTAACAGCTTTTCCTTTATTGTGTTTGTTTTTAAATACCTTCAATTTTGGGAAATGATACTGGTTTCTTACTTTTAGTAATGCTCAGAATCACCTTTAAAATATCTACTTAAAAAACATCTCTTTAAGCAGAAAAGGTGAGATGATATAAAGACATTTTATAGAAATAATCATCTTGCCCTGACCAGTATGGCTCAGTTCGTTGGAGCATCTTCCCACAAGGTGAAGACAGTTTGCTGGCTCAGTTCCAGGGCAGGACACATGCTTGGGTTTCAGGTTCAGTCTCCAATTGAGGCGAGTACAAGAGGCAACTGATCAAAGTTCCTCCCTCTTTTCCTCTGTCTGGGGAGGGGCGGGGGGGAACAATGGAAAAGAAAAAGAAATAATTATCTTGCTGGTACTACCCTGAAACATTCTTCTCTTAGGAATCCAAAGATGGTGGAAAAGGTGCAGAAAATTAAGGACCCCAATAAGGTCTATCTCCATCTTTTCCCCTTCCCTTTCATTCTTTCATCTTATTCTTAGGAGCAGGTATTTGGGGCATTAATCACTTCCTTCACTATGTTAATACCTGACCTGAAATGAGCTGTGGTCCTTGCATTAGCCCAAGGTTGGTGTGGATGGGAGGCAGAGACATGGTGGCGGGGGGTGGGGGTGGGGTTAGGGAAGAAGCAATTGCTGATGAAAATAAAAAAGTATTTCCAAAGTATGAGTGAGGAAGTACCAGGGAGTTGTGCAAACTGCATACTTATTATTGAGGTGGAAGAGAAGGCAGCAGAAGTTGAGGAATGGAGACAGAATGCATGAGCAGGAGGAGGGACACACTAGGGAGCATTAGCCCCCATTGCAAGTGGAAGACTATGGGGGAGGCTGGCTGTCCTCATTTGTACAAGACCAGAGGGTGCTGTAGCCCACCTCCATGTGTCTGTTGCCGTGTCTCTATCAACAGATGGAGGTAATCAAGAAGCCTAAAGATGGAAGCATGAGCTGGGTGTGAAGCTTTATCATGGCAGTTTATCACATAACAGTCAAGAATCCCTCACCAGTAAGTATGACTGTCAAGGTCACCCCTGACCTTTCTGATATTAAATCTAACAAATACTTGGCTGGCTGGGCTGCAGCAAGGCCAGGGAGCCAGTCTCCTGGGGCATGAGGTTGGTTCCTGCCCACCTGCGATTAGCTAGGCTTTAGCAATGGTTTGGCTTTCTTGGGGCTTCTAGAGGCTGTTAGTTTCAGCTTTGGTCAATAGCCTATGTCATTAATCAGCTTGAAGGCAGTGCTGATGAGCAACGGTTCTTGACCCTGGCTGCATAATACAATCACCTAGGGAGCTTTATAAAAATAACGCCAGTCCTAGACCTCACCCAGGTGAGGCCTCAGATAGCAACATTTTTGTTGTTGTTGTTGTTGTTGTTGTTTTCTAAAGCATCCCAGCTCTAGGTACCACTGGAATAGATCATTAAGGGCTCAAATTTGGACATATCTGAGATGCCAATCTTTTTCTTTCTCCAACCTGTGACCTCCTCTTAGCAGACTCTGATTTGGAGTGGGGATTGGCATTGAGAAAGCAAGAGGCAATAATCTATTTAAACAGAAACCAATTGGTGCAATTTAAGATTGCTTTCAATTTTATATAAAAATGCTACAACAAATCAATCCACCTTATGAACTGAAGTCTGTATGTATCCATAATCTATTTTCTTGGTATAAATTTCTACCCAGAGTAAAAAGGTATAAATAATTTCTAAAGTTTGATTACAAACTTTATTGTAATCAAATTTTATTGTCTTTGACAAATTGTCTTTTTGAACAGTTTTTCCAATTGACATTAAAGTTTTTTTTATTTTGCACTTCTTTAATGTTCAATTTTACCATTTGTATCTTAGTCAATTGTATTTCTTCTTTCCTGAAATAGCTATTCATGTGCTTTCACCAATTTTTCTATTATGGAGTTCATTTTTTCTTACTGATTTTTAAAGAATCTTTATCTGTTAAAGGTATTAAGTAATGAGTATCCTATACATTGCCAATATTTTTCTTGCTATCATTTGCTTTTTTTTTTTAAATTTTATTGTTGTTGTATTACATCCATCCCCTTTTTGCTCCCCTCTGTTCATTTGCTTTTAAATTTTTTGATTTAACATTTAAATTTTAAATGTTTTAGGTATACAAATGTAAGCTGCTGTTTATGTAGCCAAATTTACCCATTCTATCCTTTACCATAAAGTTACCTTTATGGAATAGGCCTTCAGTGGTCAGGGGGAAAGGGGTGGGGGGGAGGGGGCAGGCAGAGGCAAGAAAGGGGAGCAGCTTAGACAAGAACCTAGTATAAAGGAACCATGGACATGGACAACAGGTGGGATTGACTTTGTGGGGAATGGGTGGGTGGGGAGGGGGACAGAGGGGAGCAAAAAGGGGATGGATATAATACAACAACAATAAAATTTAAAAATAAAAATAAAAAAGTTACCTTTATGGTAACTTCCACTCCTTTTATGTTTTAAAGTTCTTTTTATCTCAAAATGTTCTTATAAGTATCTTATACCTAATTTCTAACATTAAATGCTTTGATTCATCTGGAATTTGTTTTGGCAAATAAATCACCTCAACTCCAACACCAAATGTCAGTTCTATTGTATACTGAACATGATAAGCTTTCTCTTTGCCTTATTGATCAATGTATCTGTTTTATCTTGACCTAATGTCACACTGTTTCAATTACTATAACTTTATTGTTTTCTAAGATCTCACCAAAGTACATCATTCTTCTTATTATTTTCAAAAGCATTTTGTCTATTCTTTATGAATCTTACTTGAATATTTTGGAAAATCTTATGAAATCATTATAAAATAATGCATGTTAAGATAATATTGTTTGCAAATACTGACAAAAAAAATCTATGGAACCAAAGAGAGAGTGCAAAGATGAGAAACCTAGAATTTTATGTCTGCGAGAAAAGAGAGGGCTTTTTAATGAATAATTTCTTATTCATCTGGAAAACACTAGAGTGCTACCTCAGATTATATACAAAAATAAATTCCAGAAAAATTGGCAAAGTCTGTGAATAATCAATTTACAGGAAAGGGATCCTAAGTGGTCAAGAAACATATAAAAAGATTCTTGCCTATAGAGATAATCAGGGAAACACAAATAAAAATAATTAGATAACATTTTTATGCCATATAATGGGCACAATTATTTTTTTAATATAATTTCTTAATATGTAGAGTTGACAAACTTGGGGGCAATTGCTAGGAATTTTGGATTTGCATAGTCATGTTGGGGGAAATTGGGGAGGGTGCATCAAAATTTAAAATACCACACCTATGACCTGTAAATCCACCCAGAGAAACACTAGAACTCATACACAGTATGGGCAAGTATAAGCAGGACTCTGCTCATCACTGAAAGACTGATACACTCCTTTTTAGGTTGGGACATAGCCCCAGCCTCAAATCCTGGAATTCCCCTGTCCCCATCTGCCAAGGTCACTTTAACTTTTCCCCTTTAACCACATACTGTCTTGTGATCCAATAACTAAAGGGTTAGTGAGTTAAATACTGGCATGTATTTAACTCTGGGATTTCCCCACCCCTTCCTGTTCCAGCTCTGGGCCTAGGGGCTGTTCTAGTTGGTTAGGGATATTTGATGGTGATCCCTGTGTTAGAAGATATTCATTAAAGCACTGTTGTAAGAACAACACACTGGAAACAACTTGAGGCAGAGACTTTCACCCCAACAGAACCCATTAGCATTACTGCCCATCAAAAAAGTACATGCCCCAGCTTCCCTCACAGCTGGATGTGACTGTGTGATTGATTAAATGCTAGCCAGTGAAAGCTGAGCAGATATTAGCGTCAAAGTTCTGGGACATCTCCTTAATAGAGTTCTCCAATCAGTCTCCCGGACTGAGGATGTGATTGTGGAAATGGCAGCGCCGATCTCCAACACAGCAAGGTGGGGCACATCCAAATTTCCCAACAGCTGGAAGCCTGGGCACCTGCTAATTTCCTGGAGGTGTCATTCAGATTCAGACAGGCTTCTTCTGGACTTCCTTTAAATGAGAAAGGAACTGGTATCCTATTCAAACTGCTGTACCTTTGGATTTCTCAGTTTGATGCAGCCAAGTTTAATCACAATGGATGCGAAACTAAATGCTGATTAACAGAAAAATGACTAGTTCAACCATGATATATAAAATATATATAAATTGAAAACAACCTGAAATGTTATACTTTGCAGACTGAGTTAAATGTATAGAAATTACAAGTATGGAAGCAACCAAAGAGCTCATCAATAGATGATTGGATAAAGAAGATATGGTATATATGTACAATGGAATACTACTCAGCCATAAAAAGAATGAAGTCTTACCAATGCAACAACATTGATGGACCAGAAGGGTATTACGCTAAGTGAAGTAAGTTAGATAAAGACAAGTAGTGTATGATTTCACTTACATGTTGAATCTAAAGAACAAAAATAAATAAGCAACAATAACAATAAAACAAACAAACAAGCAAACAGACTCATAGGCACAGGGAATAGACTGATGGTTGCCAGAGGGGAGGGGGCTGTGGGACTGGGTGAAAAAGGGGAAGGAATTGAGAAGTACAGATTGGCAATTACCAAACAGTCATGGGGATAGTATAGCATAGGAAATACAGTCAATAATATTGTAATGACTATGTACATGGCGCCTGGTGGGTACTAGACTTATCAGTGGGATTATTTCCTAAATTATACAAATATCTAATCACTATGTTGTATATGTAAAACTAATATAATATTGAATGCCAATTGTTAGTAAAATTAAAAAAGAAAACTATGTATAGGCATTAACATACTGAGTGAACAACAAAAACAAGTTGTAGAATATCATAAATTTATGTATGTACACTTCTCAAACCTCCAATAAAGTATGCTCATTTTCTCTATATTTCTATACACAAAAGCATAGAAAAAAAGACTGAAAGCATGCTACCTAAACTGTGATAATGTTAATAACTCTGGGGGAGCAGACAATAATTGCTGGTGCTGGTCAAAGGGCACCTTATCTTTGGCTGCCTTATGCTACATTTTTATAAAAGGGAACGGTTCATGTACAACTTATATAGTACAAATTAATTAGGTTTCCCATCTACCCAGCAGCTGACCTTAAACTATTTACTTGCCTACTGTTCACTACCTGCAGGGTCTGCATTTGAGAGCTGTCAGAGTTGAAGACTCAGAGCTGGGAGAATAGTCTCTCAGCTCACAGAGATTAGCTTGGGTGCTACCACCTGAATGCTTTTTGTCAGAAAAGTTCAATGTTCTTTCAGAACTCCTCTGTCAAAAAGACTAGATTTTTTCAATGACACCACTCCTTCCAAAGGAAGGATATAATGGTATTAATCTACAAGGACAAAGAATGTGAGAGGATGCAGCAGGAGGTAAGAGATGACGATTAAAGTTGGAAGCAGTACAGGGCCCAGCAGTGCTTAGCCAGCAGCACTGGGTGCCTGCAGTAGGAAATACTGCTCCAGAAAACCTTAAAATGGCTCAGCACTTGGAGGCATTGGGTGGGAAGGAGGGAAGAAGTACAAGGCTAAGCAGCTGGACCCCTAGGTATTCTTTGCCATGCACATAACAAGGAAATTATGCTTCATACTCCAGTCACTAATTTTATACAAAAATGGACTAAAATGCTCTCCAGGCAGAAAGGCCCCAAACTGAGTGGTAGGAAGGGAATGAGTGTTGGTGTGAACTAAGGAGAGTTAAGTTAAAATCATCCTCTTATACAGAGTGGGGCAAACATAGGTTATAACTGTGAATTTATTCTTGTACTGTTATTTGTTAATTATTGTATTATTTCCCATACAAACAACTGTAAACCTACTTTTGCCCCACCCTGTATAATAAGTATGTATTCATGGGTCCCATTCCAGATTCTTCTTGTCATTTCTTATGTTTGAATGAGGCCAGTTCCAAGTCTGCTAGTTGCTTGAGAATAGTTTGGGGTCAGGGTGAAGGGAAATCTGGGCAGCTGGCAGCTTTATTTTGGGTTTATTGTTTCAAAAGAATTCTTACCAGGTTGACAAATCTTTTTTTTTTTTTCCAAATAAAGAAATTGTTTATAATTTAACTTAAGTTTTGATACACTCATTATGGAGATTCCAAGTTTATAAAAGTGACAGCTACATCCTCTTCAGTTTAGAATTGTGTAAGCACCTCATTTCTGGGTAAATCTATTGAGACAAAGAATAACATAGAAGCCTAATTAAGTTCCATCATGTTGAATTCCATGGCATTTTAAGATTACATCAAGGTGGCAAATGGCTTCTTCAGGGACATTATGAAAACAAGTAAGGCCCCAGGGTCTGAGCTACACAATATTGGTTTTTGAGGCAACAAGATGTCCATCAACTTGTAGAATAGCTTAGGCTTTTCCTCCATTTTTATGTATAAACTATTCTATTCAATGTGATAATCAATAGCTTGGATCCATTTCTGAGTGAATCTATTGAGACAAAGAAAAACATAGAAGCCTATCATTAAATTTTACAAATTTCAAATTTCCATAAAATTCATTTGGCTTTTTTCCTCACTGGACTCTTGCCATTCTGAGTTTTTATTTTATCTTATTTTATTGTTGTTGTATTATATCCATCCCCTTTTTGCTCCCCTCTGTCCCCCTCCCCACTCACCCATTCCCCCCAAAGTCAATCCCACCTGTTGTCCATGTCCATGGTTCCTTTATACTAGGTACTTGTCTAAACTGCTCCCCTTCCTTGCTTCTTCCTCCCCCCTCCCCCCAACCCCCTTCCCCCTGACCACTGAAGGCCTATTCACTGTATTCATGTGTTTGGTTCTGTTTTGCTTGTTGTTAGTTTTGTTCATTATTGTCCTGTAACGGGTGAGATCATATGGTATTTGTCCTTCACTGGCTGGCTTACTTCACTAAGCATAATACTCTCCAGTTCCACTCATGTTGTTGCAAAGGGTAGGAGTTCCTTCTTTCTTCCAGGTTGACAAATCTTTAGCCCTGGGGTGGATCTTCTTGCTAGGCAAGATTAGAAGCCACAGAGGGCTTTAAACAGAAGAATATTTTTCAGTGTTTAGGAATACATGTTGGGGGCTGTATCAATCAGTGTCTACTCAGGAAAACAACCACACTAGGTATTTCAAACAGAAATAATTTAATAAGGAGTTGGTTCCAAAACTGAAGGAAGGGTAGGAGGGGGAAAAGGGAAAGATACAGTTCTTGGCAGTTAGTAACTGCAGGAACTGCCTCTAGATTGGAGGTGCAAAAGGGAAGATGATGCTACCAGAACATGACTGTTCCATCCCAGTGACTGCTGAAGCATCTGCTCCTGTTCCTGCTGCCATAGGAACCAGAGTCACATCCAGCTGCAGGAAGCCTGGAGGTCACACTCCCATTTACACTGCAGGGTTTTGTCTGAGAGGTAGGGGTCTGTTACATCCACAAGTTCTGTGCTGCTGAGGCTATAGGAACACCCATCACAACATCCATCCTACATGAACAAGAAGTTAGAAAACTACATTTAACCAATAGTGCTGTGGTTGCTAGTGCTATGTGAGCTACTTCTAGGAGCAGAACTGGGTTTCTCCCTCCCATCTGTTTGCCAGCATTTCACCAGTGCCTCCCCATTGGGTGAACCTAATTAAAACCCAGCTAGCCAAAAACAAACAAAAAATAAACAACAACAACAAAAACCCAATGGCCAGGGATGCTAGGGAATATCATTTTCAGGTTCCCAGTATCTTGCAATCCAAAGGGGACATGGAAGAATCAGAATAGAAATAAGAGGGGGAAAAGACAAAGGGTGGCTACTACAGGGATTTAGGTGAGAAAGGAGGGCTGCTTGGACTAGCATGACAGCAACAGAGGTGATGAGAGACAGCCAAATTCAGTATATATTTTGAGGTGAGAATGCACAGTATTTGCTTACAGATAAGACATGGGGTATGAGAGAAACAGAGGAGTCAAGGTTAACTCTGGATTATTCTTGGCCTGAACAAATAAAAGATAGATTAAAGCTCCTGTGTACTCAGATGACTAAGACTATGATAAAAGAGGGTCTTAGGGAAGCAGTAAATTCAGTTGGGGAAAGATATACTTTGAGATACCTATGAGACATGAAGTGGAGATGTTGAATAGGCAGTTCAGGGTGAAAGGGATACAAATTTGAGATGTAGCCACATATAAGTGGTATAAAAAGCCATGGGACTTATGATATCACTGGATTAGACAAATAAGAGATGATGTTCAAGGATGAATAACCATGATACTCTAAGTTAGAGGTCATGAAGGCATAAAGAAACTATCAAAGGAGGTTTATAAGGAGAAGCCAAGACCATTAGAAGAACATGGCACCTTGAACCCCCAGTGAACGAAATCTTTCAAGAAAGGTATCAGTTGTGTCAAATGTTGTTTATAGGTCAAGTTTAATGAAGACTGAGGACTGACTTGAGTTTAGTACCAAGGAAGTCATTGGTGACCTTAGAAGGACAGTTTTAGAGGAGAGATGGCAGCATAAGTCTGATTGGAATGGGCTCTAAGGTGAGTGGAGGAGAGAATTTGAAGTTGCTGAGTAGAGCTCAGTCTCAAGGAGTTGAGCTGTCAGAAGGAATATACATAAAGGTCTAGTGAGAGGGAGAGGCAAGGTCAAGACAGGTAGTTTCTTTTTTTTTTTTTCCAAGATGAAAGAAATTTCAATTTATTTGTATGTTGATAGGAAGGACCCATTGGAGAGGAGCAAAGTTGGATGCAGGAGAAAAGAGGAAGGATTGCTGGAGTCCATCCTTGAGTAGACAGAGTGAATTGGATCTAGTACCCAAGTGGAAGGGTTGACCTATCTAAAAACACAGACCATAAAGTCATACAAACAAGAGAGAAACAAAAGCATGTGAACATAGCTGCAGGCAGGTAGGTAGAGAGGGTGGAATAAGTTGTATTCCATTTGCTTCTATTTACCAGTGAAGTAGGAAGCAAGGTTATCAGCTGATGGGGATAGGAGAGGGGTTGTTAGACATCTGAGAACAGGATAGAAATAACTAAATACTTAATATAGGAAAATGGGCAAATGAATGGGCTGGGGAACTGTAGGGTGATTGCAAAGAAGTGTTAAGAGTCCACTTGAGATCAGAAATGATGAATTTTAAATGACACTAGTCATCATGATTGCACATTTACTGTGTTCAGCTGTATTGGTGCAGGCACTGGGCACTGAATGGGCAAAACGTTGATTTTAAGCAGGAAATACAGCACAATGAGAAAGTGTTAAGGGAGTTGATAAAAGCGAAAACAATGATAATCATGTTTCTAAATGGAACTTAAACTGAGTAAAGAGGGAAGAGAGGACATAAAAGTGGTGATCAATAAACAGATATTTCCATCCTTTAAGCTAAGTTGTACCATGTCCTTATGACTAAATTTGCTGTTCTATAGGTAAATGGGGGTGTTTGAAGGTCTTACTTATGTATTTATCCAGTAAGCAGTTGTTGTGCTTGTCATAAGCTATGTTCAGAGAGAAATTTTGGTTACTTTCCTAGAAATATTGGAAATATCAAATAGATAAGTTGGATCCAAAGCAGGAGGGGTCTTAGATGATTATGGAAAACAGACTGATTTTATTTTATTGTCAATAAAATTTTCAAGTAGGTCAAAAGATGTAAATCTAGTTGAAAAGTACATATCTGTATCAACCAAAATGGTTAAGTCTGGAAGCTAATTAATTGATGGACGTAATTGAAAAGTCTGCAATGTTTATTGTTAGCCAGGCTCTGTTCTAAGTTCATGACATTTATTAGCTTATTTAATCCTAGCATCAGAGTGAGAAGTTGATCCCAGGCCATCTACTTCCAGACACTACACTCCCAACCACTGCGCTTTACTGTCTCTTGAAGAGATAGCTTCAGGCAAAAGTTATTCCCATGATTCAGTGGTTCACTCTCATTCTGCTTACCTCTGTGTTGAATTAATTCCTATTCATGGTAGCTCAGGCTAATATGATCCTTACATCTAGCATTTCTAATGGAAAGTTATTTTCCCCTTCTGAAAGTACTAGATCTACATTGTCTGTTTATAATGATATAAAATAGAGGCACAATATTGTTCATTAAAAAAAACTCACTCTTTATAAAAACAGATATGGACTGACCCATAAACAAACAAATAAATACATTTACAATTGGAAAACTATAAATAAAATACTAACAATAGTTATTTCTGAATGTTAGTTGGGAGACTTTATTTTTGATTCTCAGTATTTTCATTTGTTTTTTACATTAAGAATATATTATCTGTATACTAAGACTTTTGAAAGTAAACAAAATACAACAGAAGCAAAAAAAAAAAAAAAGGTTTCTCTGTATTGTTCTCTGTAGCTAGGTACTTTTCCACTCATCCTACTTTATACCACTAAGATCTGTATTTCAGGAGATGGATAAATTGAGGGCGGCAGCAGGAATACGAGTAGTGACATTCTTATATGCTTCTATTTGGTTAAAGATAAGAAGAAGGAGGACCCCAGACCATCTCTACCATATTACTGAATAAGTGAACAGGCTCAATATTTTCCCTGACTTGATAAATAATCCACTTTGGGTCAATTTTGAAATGGAATATTAGTTCTTCCTGGGAAATTTTCATGAGATAACACTTAGTGATCCATCAGGAGGGAGAAGAGAGATAAAGAAACCAATGGGGACCTAACATGAATATGCAGCCCAAATTCCAAGTACCAGGCTGATTTGGAATTAGCTGTTTAGTCCCTGCCTCCAAGGAGTTTCCATCTCATTAGGAAAGCAAGATAGTAAGACGGGTATGAGTTAAATAATGCCTGAGGAGATGTGGCAGCTAGAAATAGTGCTGGCCCAGGTGAATTATGGAAAAGCTGTCATCCATTTCCCATTCATGCTTCTGGGTATGGGTTTCCATTCTCCAGCCTGTAGCATTTGTGAGAACATGGAAAACCCAACCCATTTCCTAATTTATAAAGTAGAAATCATAACAATACTCATCTTACTGCTTTGTTGAGAGGATTAAATTAGGTGATACATCTAAATACTTAGCTCCATACTTGGGGCTGAGAAAATGCTCAATAAATAGAGCCTATCTTTATTTTGATTATAATTGCCAATAGCAGAAGTAAACCAACATGGAGATGACAAAAAGCTTGGAATCTTACAAAGTACTTAAACTCAAACTTGTTCCTGGTCTTGTAGATCTGGTTCCCTTCTATAGACATTATCTGGTTCCTTGAACCTTTGCCCTCTGATTTTGTTCAAGGTACTGAGTGTGCGTAAAATCTCATCCTCACTTCCCATCACCTTCCTAAATGTAAAAGATTCATTCACATACTCTTGGCTTAGATGGGAACTTCGCACCTCACAAAACCTGCCAACTGTGTGACTCCACTTCACAGTCCTTTGCTTCACAGGAACCACCCTCTTTGGAACATTTTCTCACATTTTACAAAACTCTGCTCTAGGGCAAAAATATTGAAACCTACTTTGAATTAAAACTGAATAATTAGGCTTGGCTGGTCCAAAGACTTTAGGGAGAGAAAATTTCCTTGTTTCATAATTTTCAAACTTAAGGTCTTAAATGTAGGGTATCATAGTGAGAAGGGAGATTCATGGTAATGCTAATGCCAAAGAGAAAGAGAACATTCAATACGGGAAAAGAAGAAATGCATTCTGTGGTTGCCATTCTATGTGCCCAGTTCCCAGCTTCCTCTAATTCTGTGATTTCTCTCAGTTCTTTTTCTGAGTTATTTTAAATTCTTCTTTTGCTTATATTAGCCAAAGTCCATTTCTGTTGCTTGCAACTTAGTAACCCTTACCAATTTCATACATAAAGTATGTGGGTAGGAGGGAGCAGTTATGAGTGAGAAGAAAGTAAATAAGGAACAAAAAGCAGTAAGCAGCAGGATCCTACAACTACTTCAAATTTTAAAGGATTCCAGTCCTAGTCTGTGCATATCCTTCAAAATGAGTCTCTACCTGACCTCCACCATTTTTCATTAAAATGGTTCCTGTTCATAATTGAGGTGGCAACTGTTTTTGTATGGGTTGGGTCTCTTTGAATTGCAAGTAGCAGAAGGTAACTAATCAGTTGGAACAAAGAAGTCCAAGAACCATGATTCTCGTGTGGTTAGACTCAGAGGTTCAAAGGAGGCAATCTGAGTCTCCATCTTTCAATCCTGTTTCCTCTGTGTTTGCTCAGCCTCAGAGTTTTCCCTTCTGATGGTAGAGGTGACCACCCAGAGCTTCACGCTTATTTTATACTAGCTCATCATCTCAGAAGAAAAAGTTTCTCTTTTCCAATAATTTCAACCAAAGTCCTATGGTTGATTCTCACTGGAAAGATTTGACTTGCTTTCAGTGAAGTGTGACTAGAAAATCATAGCTGTCAGGGCTTGGTCATGTGCCTGCCCTTGAATTAGGATCAGCCCACACAAACAACACAGGAAAAGAATGAGGGAACGCATTTCTCCAATGATAGCAGAAATTACTAATTGCCCTCGATATGTTTCCGTCAGCTCTTTCTCAGTAACAAACACACAGATATTAGCCAGGCACCTAGCCACCCAAGTGAAGGCTACATTTCAAAGAACCTCTTGGAGCTAGAGCCTTGTGACAATGTTCTCACCAATTAAACATAAATGGCAGTAATGAAGGCAACTTCCAGGAAATGTCCTCAAAGGGCATGTCTTTCTCTATTCTTTCTTCCTTACCTTTGTCCACATAATAAATCTTGGTCCACACAGCTTTAAGAATGGAGGAGACACATGGTGGAGCCTGGGTCCCCAACACTGTGGAGCCATACCAGTCCTGAGTCATCTTCATCTTCTTCCAGGTGACAGAAGAAGAAATGTATCTTACTTGAATGTCTTTGACAAACCATACAACCCAACCTAATCATCCCTGACCCCAACAAAGGAAAATCATGGTACTACTGTAAAAAGAAGGGTGGGAGAAAATGAGAAAGCATATCCCCTATCTCACTCCCTGAAAAAGTCTACCTAAGTCATGGTCATAACTCTGGGTAGAAACTTGAAGAGGTAACTCTTCCTAGTTCTGATGTTTCTGAATACCCAGAAATTTTAGAATTTATTTAACTTAAGATAAAAATAAATTTTAGAGTTCCAACAAGATGGCAGAGGAGTAAGTGGAGCTGCACCAATCTCCTCCCAGGTCACATCTGGAATTACTTTTTTGGAGAAAAAGTCAGCTGGAATTACCAACAGAACACCAGCTGGAAAGAAGTCCTATAACCATGGACAGAACAGAAGAGGACGCTTCATCACAACGTGACTGGTAGGAATTGCAGAAATGCAAGAGAGCTGGCTGGGCCCCCACCAGAGGCAGCAGCTGAAGGGACCGAGCCAGGGATGGAGGCAGGGCTCCACCTGAGAAAAGTATGTTCTGTTTTCCCAGTTGGATTTCCTATCCTTCAGCAACACAGTGGAGAGTAGAGCAGCATCCAGCTGAGAAGGGTGGAAAGCCATGGAGTTTGCTAGCCTGAGAGAGCACTGGAGACATAGTACTACTAGGTGACCACAACAAAAATACATTGGCACCCACCTACACTGGGCTCCAGCAGAGGGAGGGCAGAGTGGACCTGAGACACTTGAGGAAAGTTTACGGTGGTGGCTTGGAGGAGAAAAGTGGGGAAGCAGCTGTGGGGATCCCAGGGCGGACTCATCGCCCACACCTCAGGCAGACTACCCTGGACCAAGTGGCTTCCATATCAGGGGTCCTCATTGCCCCGCCCACTGGAAGCAATCTGCCCCACCCAGCAGTGCCTGAGCCTGGCGCCTGATCATAGTTCTTTGACTCACATCTAAATAAACCTCTTCTGTCCTGCCCTATCTGAGCATAAATACAATAGTTGACACCTAAAGAGATATATCTTGTCCAGCAGCACCTGGGCCTGGTGGCTGGTTACAAACTCTGATTTACAGCTAGGTCAGACAGTCAGCCCCACACAGTGGCAAGTGAGCCTGGTGGCTGATCATGGATTCATTGGTTCACAACTGAGTTTGTTTATCCCACCCAGGGGCCCCTGGGCCTGGTGGTTGATCACAAACTCATTGGATTACAACTGAATCTTTCAGTGTAGCCCAGTGGCCCCTTAGCCTGGCAGCTGATCAGAGATTCATTGGATTACAATAGAATCTTTCAGTCAAGCCTAGTGCCACCTGAGCCTGGTGGCCAAACACAGTGTCATTGGATTACAATTGGATCTTGCTGCCCAGCCCAGTGTTGCCTGAGCCTGGCGGCTGATCAAAGATTCATTGATTTACATCTGAATCTGTCTCATCAGGCTGCACCTGAGCTGGTAGCTGATCCACTAGATTACAATTGAACCTCTCTGTCTAGCCCAGCAGGACCTGAGTTTGGTAGCTGATTTATTGGTTTACATCTGAATTGGTCTGTCACCCTAAGCTGCATCTGAGCCTGGTGGTGGATCACAGATCCATAGGATTACAACTAAATCAATCCTTCCAGAAGTTCCTTAGCCTGGCACATGGTGGAGGCTAAGGTTGTTTTATCTGATTGGATTAAAACAACACCTAAAAATGGGGAGAAAAAGAAACAGTCCATCACCTAAAGGAAAGGAGAAATCTCCAGAAAGATTGCTAAATGAAACAGAGACAAGCAAACTATCAGATATGGAATTCAAAATAATAATGATAGAAAAGCTCAATGAGCTCAGCCAGTTCAAAGAAACTACAAGCAATACCAGGAGAACTATGAAGAACTCCAGAGAAGCTACAAGGAATTTACTGAGAACTACACCAGCATTTAAAAGGACATAGAAAGTATCCTAAGAGCCAGGAGGAAATGAAGATTATAATTTCTTTTCTTTTTAATTTTATTGTTGTTGTATTACATCCATCCCCATTTTGCTCCCCTAGATTATAATTTCTGAATTGAAGAATACAGCAGAAGGAGTCAACAGCAGGCTAGGCATGCTGAACAAGAATGAAGAAGGTTTAAAAGTGCTGTAGAACAACATGAATTGCAATATTATCTGCATCATAGGGATATCAGAAGGAGAAGAAAAAACAAGGAATGGAAAACCTGTTCAAAAAAGTAATGACAGAAAACTTCCCTAACATGATGAGGGAAAATGTTATTCAAGTTCAGGAAGCACAGAGGGTCCCAATGAAGATGAATGCAAACAGATCCACTCCAAGGGGTTCACATAATAATTAAAATGGCAAATTACAAAGACAAAGACAGAATCCTAAAAGCATTAAGAGAGAAACAGCAAATAGCATATAAGGGAGCTCCAATAAGGTTATTAAATGATTATTCAACAGAAACAATACAAGACAGAAGAGAATGGCAAAAAATATTCCAAGTAATGGTAAACAAAGGCCTGCAACCAAGAATACTCTACCCAGCAAGGCTCTCATTCAAAATGGAAAGAAAAATAAGGAGTTTCCCAGACAAAAGAAGATTGAAAGAATAGATCTCTACCAAACCAGCACTGCAAGAGATGCTAAAGGGTCTGCTTTAAAAAAATGAAAAGACAGAGAGAGACAGACAGAAACACAGGTACAAAGGGGGAAAATGTCAATAAATAAGTATAAACCAATAATAACCTTAAATGTAAACAGATTAAATGCACTATTCAAAAGACATAGGGTAGCTGAATGGTTAAGTAAACATGACCCACATATATGCTGTCTTCAAGAGACCCACCTCAGAACAAATGATTGACACAGATGGAAGCGAAAGGATGGAAAATATATATCAAGCAAATGGACATGAAAAAAGGCTGGAGTAGCAACACTTATTTCAGACAAAATAGATTTTACAATGAAAGCCATAAAAAGAGACAATGAAGTACAATTCATAATACTTAAGGAACAATCCATCAAGAAGAAATAACTCTGGTAAACATATATGCACCCAATATGGGAGCTCCCGAATATAAAAAAAAAAAAAAATCTTGGAGGACTTCAAGTAGGATATGGACAGCAACACACTAATAGTACGGGATTTTAATACCCCATTATCAACAATGGACAGATCTTCCAAACAAAAAAACATGAAGGATATTGTGGCATTGAACAACACTCTAGAGGAAATGGACTTAACTGATATATACAGAACCTTTCACCCCAAAGAAACAAAATACACATTCTTTTCAAATGCACATAGAATATTCATAGACTACATGATAGGTCACAAGACAAGCCTACACAAATACAGGAAAATTGACATCATACCAAGTATCTTCTCAGATCACAATGGCTTAAAACTAGAAACCAATCTCAAAGGAAAAATCCAAAAACATTCTAACTCATGGAGACTGAACAACAAGCTTTTAAGTAATGAATGGGTAAACAATGAGATCAAAGATGAAATCAAAAAGTTTCTGGAAACAAATGACAATGAACACACAACAGCCCAAAACCTACGGGACAGCAAAGGCAGTTCTCAGAGGGAAATTCATAGCAGTACAGTCCTACCTAGAAAGGTCAGAAGAAGCTTATACAAACAACCTAACCATAAAGCTGCAAGAACTAGAGGAGAAACAACAAACAAAGCCCAGAGCAAGTAGAAGGAAGGATATCATCAAGATCAGAGCAGAATTAAATAATTTAGAGACTCAAACTACAATTTGAATAATCAATAAATCCAGGAGCTGGTTCTTTGAAAAACTAAACAAAATTGACAAGCCACTAACTAGACTCATCAAGAAAGAGAGAGGACCCAAATAAACAAAATCAGAAATGACACAGAAGTCACAACTGATACTTCAGAAATACAAAGAATTGTAAGAAATTACTACAAATAACTATACGACAAGAAATATGACAATCTGCCTAAGCGGACACATTTCTGGAAATGTATAATTTACCAAAACTGAATCCAGAAGAAGCAGAAAGCTTGAATAGACCAATAACAACTAGTGAAATTGAAGAAGTAATCAAAAATCTCCCAATCTCCCACAGCACAAGAGCCCCGGACCAGATGGATACACAGGTGAATTCTACCAAACATTTAAAGAAGAACTGACTCCTAGCCTTCTCAACCTATTCCAAAAAATCCAGCAAGAAGAAAGACTCCCAAACTCTTTCTATGAGGCTAATATTATTCTAATCCCAAAACCAGGGCAAGACACAACTAAGAAAAAAAACTACAGGCCAATATCTATGATGAACATAGATGCCAAGATTCTCAACAAAACATTGGCCAACCGGATCCAGCAATACATTAAAAAGATCATACACCATGATCAAGTGGGTTTCATCCCAAGGATGCAAGGATGGTACATCATTCACAAATCAATAAATGTAATACACACCATAAACAAAATAAAATACAAAAACCATATGATCATATCAATAGATGCTGAAAAAGCATTTGATAAAGTACAGCAACCATTTATGGTTAAAAAAACACTCAGCAAAATGGGAATAGAGGGAGTATTCCTCAACATAATAAAGGTCATATATGAGAAACCTGAAGTCAACATCATACTCAACTGGCAAATACTAAAAGCTTTCCCCATAAGATCAGAAATAAGACAAGGCTGTCCACTTTCTCCATTTCTGATCAACATTGTTTTGGAAGTTCTAGCCATAGCCATCAGACAAGAAAAAGGAATCAAACATATCCAGATTGGAAAGGAGGAAGTCAAACTGTCATTATTTGCAGATGATATGACAGTGTACATACAAAACCCGAAAGGCTTCACCAAAAACTTACTTGACCTAATAAGCAAATTTAGCAAAATAGCTGGATATAAAGTAAAAATCCAGAAATCAAAAGCATTTTTGTATACCAATAATGAAACGTCAGAAATAGAAGCAAGAAAACAAATCCCATTTACCATAGCAACAAGAAAAATAAAGTACTTAGGAATAAACTAAACTAAGGAGGTAAAAGACCTGTACACAAAAAACTCAGAACATTGGAGAAAGAAATTAAGGAAGATACAAATAAATGGAAGCATATACCATGTTCATGGATGGGAAGAATTAACATCGTTAAAATGTCTACTACCCAATGCAATTTATAGATTCAATGCAATTTTAATTAAAATACTAATGACATACTTCACAAAGATAGAAAAAATACTTCAAAAATTTATATGGAGCCAAAAATGCCCACGAATAGCTACAGCAATCTTAAGAAAGAAGAATGAGGTAGGAGGAATCACAATACTGGACATCAAACTGTATTATAAAGCTACTGCATTCAAAACAGTCTGGTACTGGCATAAGAATAGACATATAGATCAATGGAACAGAATAGAGAGCCCAGAAATAAACCCAAGACTCTATGGTCAATTAATACTTAACAATGGGGGAAGGAACATAAAATGGAGTGAAAACAGCCTCTTTAACAAGTAATGTTGGGAGAACTGGACAGCAACATGCAAAAAGATAAAACTAGACCACCAACTTATTCCATACACCAGAATAAACTCAAGATGGATAAAGGACTTAAACATACGTAGTGCTACCAGAAAGGTCCTAGAGAAAAATATAGGTAGTAAAATTTTGATACATTACACAGAAATGTGTTTAGTGGTACTTCTCTAAGGGCAAAGGAAATAAAAGAATAAATAAACAAATGAGACTATATCAAACTGAAAAGTTTCTGTTCAGCTAAAAAAACACCAGCAAAATTCAAAGGGAATCAACTGTATGGGAAAACATATTTGCCAATGATACCTCAGACAAGGGTTTGATAGCCAAAATATATAAAGAACTTACACAACTCAACACCAGGGAGATAGACAGCCTAATTAAAAAATGGGCAAAGGACCTAAACAGAAAACCCCCTGAGGAGGACATACAAAGGGCCCAAAGGCATATAAAAGAATGCTCAACATAACTAGCCATCAGAGAAATGCAAATTAAAACCACAATAAGAGACCACCTCACACCTGTCAGAATGGCAATCATCAACAAATCAACAAACAAGTGTTGGCGAAGATGTGGAGAAAAGGGAACCCTCGTGCACTGTTGGTGGGAATGTAGGCTGGTGCAGCCCTATGGAAAACAGTATGGAGTTTCCTTAAAAAACTAGAAATGGAACTGCCTTTTGATCCAGCAATTCTACTTCTGGAACTATACCCAAAGAATCCTGAAACACCAATTCAGAAGAAACTATGTACCCCTATGTTCATAGCAGCACTATTTACAATAGCCAAGTGCTGGAAACAACCTAAGGGCCCATCAGTAGATGATTGGATCAAAGAACTTTGGTACATTTACACAATGGAATACTACACAGCAGAAAGAAAGGAGGGACTCCTACCCTTTGCAACACATGGATGGAACTAGAAAGTATTATGCTTAGTGAGATAAGCCAGTTAGGGAAAGATAAATACCATATGATCTCACCCATTACAGGACACTAATGAACAAAAAAAAAAAAACAAGCGAAACAGAACCAGATACATGAATACAAAGCATAGAGCTTAAGTGGGCAGAGGAGAAGGGAGAGGTGGGAGATGGGAGGAGGAGTCAAAGAAGGGGAGCAGTTTAGTTGAGGAACTAGCATGGAAGAACCATGGACATGAACAACAAGTGGGATTGACTTTGGAGGTAGGAAAAAGGGGATGGATGTAATACAACAACCATAAAGTTAAAATTATAAAAATAATAATAATTTTCAAATGGAGACTAGCACAGACTCATGAGAAAAAAATATATTCATGTTTTTCCCACTAAAAATAAAGTGTCAGAATTGATTAATCTACATTTAACCTAGTCATTTGAACAATGAAGGGCAGAAGGGCAGATTCACAATGTGAAAGTACATTATTAGAACTCCTTTCAATATATCCGTTTTGACATTTTTATTAGCAATTTGTGTAAGGACTTAATTAAATTATAATCAAACATGGAGATGACATGATGCCAATAGAGGGGCTCATACCTTGAATAATAGAACTATAGAATTACCAAACATCGGAACCCAAAGGGATTTTTGAGGTTATTCATAACTCCCCATTTTACAGGTGAGAAAACTGAGGCTCAAAGAAGTCAACCCATTTGTCCCAGATACACCTAAAATCAAGGGTAAAGCTGTTGGGATTCAATCTTCCTATTTTCTCTTTTTGAATACATAAAAGCTACATCACAATTTAAGATTCAAATAGATACTTTTTTTTTTAAGTAGAAGCAGTGGACTGATGAGATCAGATACAATTCATATTCATTCAGATCAAATGTGTAAGGACCTACATGTTCAGTTCACAAAAGCACAATGTGCATGGTGCAGGCAAAAGATTGGCAATAACTTTGCATCTCCTTATTTCACATGCTTCTTATTAATTTTGAAAAACTATGTTTCTAAAATTATGATTTAACATCACTGTTTCAGATATAAAGTATTAAATTCTGAAAGCAACCATCATGTTGAAGGAATATAATGTTAGAGCAACCATAATTTCTGGACTGCGTGCAGGGCAAACTGCTAAGGAAATTGCGGACTTCAATAACATCCCTTTATGTACAGTTTACAACATGAAGAAAGTGTATGATGCTGATTCTGATGTCACCACACCAACAAGGAAAATGCATAAGATATGCATGGATCATACAAATCCGGATATTGTACACAGAATCCAGGAAATCATCAGTGAAGATCCAGGATGTTTACCTTGATGTTTTGAGGGTAGTTGTACCATGGATGAAGCAAGTCACAAATGGACATCATTTTATCTTCCAATAAGATGGCGCACCAGCACATAACACCAAAAAGGTGCAAGTAAGTCTCAGTGTCAATGTTCCTGACCTCTGATCAAAGGAAATCTGGCCACATAGTTCACCAGATGCAAATCCTTTAGACTATTATATATGCAGCATTTGTGAGAGAAGTTAATAAACAACTTTATTCCAATAAAGAGGCTGTGAAAGCTAAAATCAATAACATTATGATGTTCATGGATAAAGAAAAGTTAATGAAAGTGTGCTCAAGATTCTGAAGTTGAATTGAGTTTATTATTGCAGCAAATTGAGCCTTTTTTCAACAATTAAAAAATGACTGTTTATGTATTTACATAGAAGAATAAATTTATTTCAAAATATAACACTTTTGTGTGTATGTTGTTTATTTTACTAAAATTTTGCCAATTGATTGTGCGCACCCTGTACAAGCACAGTATGGCGCTGATGTGCTTCGATCAGCAGCACTTGCATGAAGCATTTAAAGCTGTTAGCTTGAAGTGTGATGCAGCTACAAGGAAAAGATAGCACAGTCACAGGTGCATCAGTAGAAACATTTTACAGAAGACAGGTCTGAGTCTTGTTGAACCTTTCTCTCTATACCTGCAATTCCTCCTTCAGTCCCAGGAGTCAGATTTTAGAAATGATCTAGATGAATCAGTTCAGCTCTACAATGGAATTACATGAAGAATGGCCCGTGGAAATTAAGGAACTGCAAAGCACTGTAATGAAAACCTTGAATCTTGTAGTCAGACAACCTGGGTCTATCCCAGCTCTGTCAGTTTCTTGAGGACATATTCATTAAGCCTTAATCTCATTGTCTGTAAGTGAAGAATTAGAATAGTACCTCTTTCTCTTTGGAAATAAGTGAGGTAGCACATGTTATGTGATTTGCACATTACTGGCACAAAACAAATACTCCACAAATGTTAGCTCCTATTAGGATTAAGGAAGTAAACCGATCTGGGGATTATGGGAACAACCTAATAGGTTGTGGTGAATATTACATGACTTAATACATTCTGAGTGCTTGAAACAAGCTTGGTAGTTATTGTTATTTGCAGTAGAGGGACTGGCCTAAGGTTTCCTTGGATGGGCCTGGTTTAGGGACAAAATATACCCTGACTTGGGCTAAGTTCCACAGAATCTAATCAGTTCTTCCCTGAAGGATTCAGGTGTGTGTGTTTGTGTGTGTGTGTGTAGAGGGAGGACTGCGGAGTGATGGTGGTCACTCAGACATTCCATGGGGGTTATGGGGTACTCACTTGGTGATCACCTGGGCACAGCGACTTAGCATTGCCATGGGCTAACAAGTTAGCTACTTTCAGGGCCATGGTCATTTAGGCCTGTTCTGATGACCACTAACTAGTGTGATCATGCAGGGGAGTACTGGGTTGGTCACTCAAGGTTGCTCTGGTCATGGTCACAGAGAATTGTCACGTGGGCAGTCACTTAGGAATCAGTCGAAATAGAAATGCTCCTAAGTCCTCCTGCCTTCCCTTTCTTCCCCCTTGTGCCACTGCGTGAAGTCCCGGACCTAAGAGATCCTGTGGGATCCTAAACAGCTCTCCGGGGTGCAATCCGCCGCCAGGGGGCGGCCGCTAAAAGGGAAACCGCTTGCAACGAGTCCGCTCCTTTGGGGGCTTGCTCTCCCCCAGGCCCAGCATTAAGTAGAGTCACAGTGGGGTGGGGGTTCGTGCATCTTGGTTGTGAGACAGAGGAGCCGCCTGGGTGTGAGTCAGCGTGTGAGGCGGCTAAGAAGCTCCCTGAATAGTCACGGAATCTCACGCCTGGCTCCTCCATGCATCCCGTCTAGAGCCTGTGTTCCCATTTTGCGCGTGTGTCCGCGTCCCGCACATATATGCGCGCACTGCACGATGTCCGATTCCAGACTCTGTGCTTGTTTGGTGAGATGAGGGTTGGGTGGGGTGGGCGGAGGAGAGTGTCCCCGTTGGTTTTTCTATGCTCTAGGTTTTCTAGGTTAGATTTCTCTTTCCCCACCCTATATGGATGCGGGGGTGTGTTCTGGTCAGGGTACGTGTGTACCTGTGTATGTGCCTGCGTGTGTCGGCGCTGTGGAACCGTTTATCAATGTGGAGTGCTTGCGTTTGCGCCTGATTCATGTCTTGGTCCGGATATTGGCGCAATTTCGACTCGGGCTCCCACCCCTTGGTGTCTGGAGGCCAGCGCGGTGGGAGTGTGTGTCCAGCCTCCTAAAGAAGTAAATGCCTCCACACTCCGCACCCAACCTGCCCCAAGCTGGCCAGAGCTCCCTAGGGTGCGACCTGGCTGGGGAGAGCCTAGGGTGTGTATCCTGGGAGGGATAATAAGATGAGGGGTGAGGCAGGCCCCGGGCGGGGCGGGGGGCGCGGGCTCCGGAGACCCGCGCGGCTGACGTCAGGCGACTCCTTAAATAGAGCCGGCAGCGCGATCAGCTCGGCATTTCCCGAGGAGTCTGAACGAGGTCCACGCCAGCGCCACCGTGCGGCTAGCCGCCAGCCCGCACTGCCCCGCAGCCGCCTGGGCTCGGAAATGAGGCTTCGGGCGCTGGGTGCGCTCCGAACCCAGCGCGTGGAAAAGCAGAGAAGCGCCGGGAGCTGTCCCACCGCCCAGAGCCCCGTCGTCTAGGACGGGGAGATGTTGGAGCCGATGCCGCCTGTCCTCAGTGCAGCCGTCGACCCCTGGCCTCCCCGGCAAGGTGCGCGCCCCGCCCGGCAGCTCTTGGGAAAGACGGCGCCCCCGACAGGCGACCGGTGTGGCCCGGGCAGCACTGCTCGAGCCCTTTAGGCGGCCACAGGGCCCCAGGAGCTCCGCCGCCAGCGCCCCCCTGGAAATCATGTCCCCCTGCGCGGGCCCATGGAGCCATGGCCTATAGGGTCCTGGGCCGCGCGGGGCCACCTCAGCCGCGGAGGGCGCGCAGGCTGCTCTTCGCCTTTACGCTGTCGCTTTCCTGCACTTACCTGTGTTACAGCCTCCTGTGCTGCTGCGACGACCTCGGCCGGAGTCGCCTCCTCGGCGCACCCCGCTTCCTCCACGGCTCCAGCCCTGACAACCAGAAACTTCTCCAGAAGTCCCGCCCCTGTGATTCCCCAGGGCGGATGCCCAGCTCACCTGCAGTCGTGGTGCCCACCCCACGCCTCCCGTCTTCCAATCTTTCAGGCTCACCGAAGCTGGGCACCAAGCGTCTGCCCCAGGCCCTTATTGTGGGCGTGAAGAAGGGAGGTACGCGCGCCGTGCTGGAGTTTATCCGCGTGCACCCGGACGTGCGGGCCTTGGGCACTGAGCCCCACTTCTTCGACAGGAACTACGGGCGCGGGTTGGACTGGTACAGGTAAGGAAGGGAACCCCACGCCGCTCCCGGTTGCCAACCTGCTCAATTCTCAGAGGCACCCCTCCGTTTTCTCTTCTCCTTAACCCGGCTCGTGTGTGAGTTCAGCCTGATATGTAGGATGGGGGTGGGGTGGGGGATGTTAGTGGATGGGTTTACCCAGAACTTCCATTTTTTCCTTTGTACACGCGTTTTCTTGACTGGCAAAGGGCCATTGTCACTGGAGTCGCCTGGAGGGAAGAGAGGGCCCTAGCCAAACCTAAGGAGGGTGAGCTTACTCTGGGGTCCAGCCTTTTGTGGAGCAAGATACCCAGCAAAGGATCAGGGAGGACACCATGCTACCTGCACACAATCCTCTCCTGACAATCCTAAGGTCTTTTCTGGTACCTGAAGGACCCTGAGAAGAATGAAAAATTAGAACAGGACGACCCCCTTGTGGCTGGGCTCTGTGCTTGGGCGAGGAGGTCCTCATAGTTCAGGCCGAAAGAGAGGGCACCCACGGGGTTACCAAGCTGAGAAAGTTCTCTACAGGTTCCACATACCTAGAATTTCCAGTTCTAGGTATGTGCTGCTGTAGCTGGGCGGAGACCCTATCCTTCTGCCCCTGACGTAGTGGTATTATTAGACTAGCGAAGAGAAGCCTGGATCGAGGCTTGGTTCTTTCACTTAGCTTGAGCGTATTCCTAAAACTCTTTGAGCCTTGGTTTCCTCATCCATCACCTTGGGCAAGGATGCAGTCCCTGCCCTGTCTGCCTACCTAGACCTTTCTAAGGTGCTCTAAAAGTGCAACGTTGATTGATGCTTCTAGACCAGCCACCAGGATGGGGAATTTGGGATACTGGTGGGCATTCAGATGATGATTGGCCAGAGTCAGAGGAGCAGCACTGCTGGGGATGAGAGTCACCCAGGCTGGTGGTGTCTTGGCAAAGCCTGAAGCTTCTGGAAGGTGGCAGCCTCTACTGTTCAATTTCAATTTACCTCCCAAGCCCTGTATGATGTTGATCTAGCCCACACATGGGCTGATCAAGGCATCCTGGTGGGGGTGGGGAATGATGTATAGGCTCCTTATAACACATTGCTCAGAGAATTCTCACCATTCCCCTGACCCTGTGAAGACTTTCTAGAAATGTCTGCATAGTAAAATGGAACTAGGAAGGGGTAGGTATCATGGTAGCTGTGTAGTAGCTGAGATTAATTTAAAAAGTTTTTACAAATTAAATTTTTTTCTAATTTATAAAAGTAAAGCCTTTAGGAAGTAGAAAGTCCTAAGTGTATTGGGCAAAGGACAACTTCATTAGAAGGATCCCATTGGACTCATAATAGGAGATCTTGGATTTGCAAGAATGGCAACAACAGGGCTAACTTGTCACCATTGCCAGTTAGCCTTCAATGGTCATAGTTGTGGGGTCAAGGGTTGGGACATGAGCCAACCTCAGGAGGCAGACAGACATACGATCTGTCTCCAGTGGAGCCCAGCTGAAATAGCTGGTTTACAGGTGGCCCCAGTGCCGTTGTGTTGGCTTAGTGGAACAGGGTGGCCCAGAATGGCAGGTGTAGTACTTTCCAAGCTGGCATCCCATCTGGGTATATGAGGTGAGCAAGGACAGATTTGGAGCCAGACCTTGGGAAGGGGAGGCCAGTGCACTGAACAGCAGAGTCCTGCATGTATCTGCCATAGTCACAACCGGCTTTCCCCAAGGGAAGGTCTGGAGATCATGACAAAACCTTTCGTCATTGTGAAGTCCTTTTTAAACTGCAAAATAACAAAATTCTGAGTGCCTGGCTATTAGGTACTGTACCCTTCAGTAAACACCTGTACCCTGCATAGCCTCCACACACCCCTCTCCACAAGCACCATACCTCTCAGACTTCCTTCCCAGAGCCCATGTCATTCAGGGATGACTGCTTTTTATTTTTAACCTTGGCATGTGTGATTCTAAGCCAGCTTAGCTGTGAACCTTAGAGATGGGAGCTGTGCATTTTTTTTTTTTTTTTAGCACATTTGGATTCTGCTAAAATTCTCAGCTGAATCTTGGTAAGTTTTATTTAACATCAAGCATACTGACAGCTCCACTTCTCAGGGTCTGACTTACCATCCTTTCCCCCTTCATATTTCTAAAAGAACAATTAGCTTAGGGGTCTGGTTGTGACTTGTCATCTATGCTACAGTAATACTTTGCCATTTGAATTCTGTTTCCATAATTCTGGAACATTTCTGTGCATGTGTTTTACCCTTAATTATCACTCAAGTAATATGCATTAATTGCAGAAATGATGGAGGTTTCTGAGGTCCTTTAAAATCCATGTTCTCACTTTATTCCTGAGTTCCACAAGTTAAATGGCAGGTGATATGCTGCTCCTTCCTGCCTGCTGCCCCTACTCTTTGACAGATGTGAAAACTGGAACCCCAAAAGGAGAAGAGAACATGTGAAAAAGGGGTCACAAAGCAAGCTGATAAAAGCTAGGACCAGAAGTCGCTGGCACACATGTGTGAGTACATGTGTACATTTCCAGCTAAGGGCTCTAACCCTGCTCCACACAGCTTGCCACCAGAAAGCCAATATCCACTGGGTAGACTTGGCCAAAAAGCCTCTATACCCACCATGGTGGACTGTATTTTCCAAAAGTGGAGTTGTGGACTTGCTAATGGTGGACTGCATGTGACCTGTCCCTGCTAAGCCCCTAGGGATGACTTTCTGGGACCAGAGACCCAGATGGAATGGACAACAGGAAAATTAATAGCTTTACCTTCAACCCAATGGAGATACTTTTTTCCGTGGGGGGATGAAGATAACCCAGGAGTTGACATAGAGTGCCTAAAGGCAGGGTGATACAGCCAGAGAGACACCACTGGCCAGGGATACCAGGAGACTGAATCTTCAGCTCCCTTGCTCCAAGCCTGACCCCCTCTTGGGAACCAGCCTAGCTCAGGCCCCCCAAGAAGAGCCCAGCCCTCTGTGGTGGGACCCTCCCCTTCAGTATTTTCCTAGATCCTCTAATGGAAGCTTACCTCATCTACCCATCTTGCCTAATTCCCTTCTCCCAATTTCCTCCCCATAATAGCATCTGGGCTTACTTACAGAGTGGGGCCTGCTAGCTGCTTTGCCAGGCAGTCAGAGAGACCATGCTGACAAGGAAACCAGGCTAGGGCCTGCAAGTGGCTGGAGAGGATTACATGGTTGCTGTGTGAATTCAAGTTGAGTGATCTTTCTGCAGTAACTATCATAGAAGATTGTTTTGGAGAGTGAATGGACCACTGTATATGAAAGTGCCTGGAACTTCTACGGTATCTAAAGATAAGGCAGTAATATTACCAACTGTTGCTGCTGTTACCCCAACCATTTCAATACCAACACGCTTGTTGTCACAATCATTACTATTAGTATTAAAACAATTAGTTTCTGGCACCTCCGCTGTCACTAGATGGGACTGAGGAGTTAATTAATTTATAGAAAAGTAGTTCCATGAGACAGTGAAGGGTCATGGCCTTAAATTCTCCTTTTATCTCTGCTTCAATTTTATTTTTATTTTTGCTCTCCCACATCTCTGGTTGTAAGTTTGCTCACCTTTAAAATGGGAATGATGCCTGGCTTTACAATCTTGTAAGAATCAATTAAGATAGCGTATGTGAGATTGCTTCCCTTGATCTAAGACTATATCCACCAAGGGTTGGGAGTGAGACAGAATATTCTTGGTTTTCATCTTTTGTAAAGGCATATAAGCTGTGCCTTGACTGATAGCTTATTTAGAGTCTTGGGGAAAGCTGAGTTTTATGTAAAGTGTTCTCTATTTTGCTAGTTTTTGGCGATGGATGGGGGGAATGGGAGCATTGTGAACAGAAAGTGAATCTTCTTTAAAAGCACTGAATGCCAACAAGAACAAGTTAATACATGAAATTGACTCAGTGCTCTAGTGTCAATGTTTTGATAGGTGAGCCCTTCTGTAGATTATAGACTCCACTCCACTGCTTATTTATTTGTTCAGTGTAGACAGTATTCTGGGGATGGTGCAAGACAAAGAAGACAGCATTTGCCCCAGAGGCAGCTGTCTGAATAAGAAAGAATAAAAAACACAGAATAAGGTCTGTTGCTTTATTCAGATCATTTCAGTCAAGAAATCAGTCCTTAAGAACAAACTTTGGGAAGTAATAAAACCAAAGGCAGAGGTAAGGGAAAGTTCATGCAGACAGCTTGAACTGTCTTTAACAAAGCAGTTAACACATGCTATACACCAATTTGTGCTTGTTAAGTTTCCATAGAAGCCTGTGTGGCACACTCATACACAGTTAAACTGCCTGCGCTGACTTATCTTCATAAGGAGTTTCCTACCGTGGTCCAGGAGGACGTCACATGCTGATTAAATGGAGCCATTGACTCCATAAATCCTCTCTTGCCTTACAGCTTTCTGTCAGCCTGGAGCACTCTGGAGATACACTAGTTCCTGCACATGTGCAGCTCCTGTCAAGCGCTGAAGAGCACTCAGAATGGGCCAGCAGAACTGTCTTTTTGAAGAGCTGGCTTTGCTCCCCACTGGAGCTTAGAGAGACAGTGGAAGGAAGGGCTTGTAGCGCAGAAAATTTTTTTTAAAGAATGGGCTTTCCCTTAGGTTAAAATGTGAAAATATCACTTACTATAGATTCTAAGGAGCATATTTTCCCGCACATTGTGGCATCTCTAAAATTAGGATGTACCTGATGACAGATGGGGTCTTAGCTTCAATGAGATACCATGCTCCCATGTTGGATGGAAATTCTCTCCCCAGAGGTGACTCCTGCCCCAGAGACCCACTGGAGTAGCAGTGAATGCCTGGCCCAGCGGAAGCCCCATGCAACCAGAAGAGTCTCTTCTGGTCAAAGAGCTGTACCCATTTTCAGTGTGATTATCACCCATGCCATCTCCCTGAAAGTGTCCTGAAATGAGAGAATGTGTGGGCTGACACCCACCAGCAGATAAGATGCTATGGCAGGCATGTTCTTCATGGGCTACTGGACCACCCAGTTATCTGGAGGTGCACCCTGGGTCCCTAACAGGTTCTGGGTGGAGCTGGTGCTCAACAGGTTCTATTACCTAGATGCTTGCTGATGCTCCATGCACAGACATGCAGGACTGTAGAATAACTTCTTTCTTTTTAGTTAGACCTCACAAATCATTCCTGGATGGCTGTGTGACAGAGTGGGTGTGAAGGGATGGATGTGCACGGCTTTCTGTTGATGAGGGTCCACTGGGGGACCTGGAGGGAGGCCGTGCGGATGCTGGAGGGCAGTGGGACTCCCTGTCCTCTAGAGCCAGCCCCCGCCCCATTTATGTTAACCCATTTATGTGTCACCTGCCGGCCATTGCCAGACCATTGCCAGGCTCAGCACCAAACTGCTTGGCACAGCTCTGCTATTGCTTTGTTCTCCTAATGGGCTGTGCTGAGGGGCTCAAGTGCTTTGTAGTCCATGGCAGCTTGACAAGGTGGGTAAAAGCCACCAGAGCTTGGAAATAACTTAGCATTTCAGAGGTAATTGTTGCCTGTCAAGTGACACAGCAGGACTGTTAGTCCAGGGCAGCAGTCCCAGGCACAGTCTCTGCAGGATAATGGCAGAGGGAGAGGGGTGAGGGCAAGTTACTCAGCATGGTTTTCCAAGGAACGTGGGCAAAAAGTACTGCTCAGGTTAATTGGGGCTTGAGTGTCACATGGATTTCCTGGACGCAAGTCCACTGGGAGTCTCTTCCCAAGCTTTGAAATTAGAGGTTCCATCTCAGTGCCCATGGACATCAGTTTTCATGAGTAAGAAAACTAGGGGTGTCTACTCTGGGTACAGGCCCGAGGACCTCTCCCTGCCATTTTCTTTTTTTCTTTTTTTTTTTTTTTTTTTCATCCTTTTCTTTTCTTTTCTTTTCTTTTTTTTTTTTAATTTTATTGTTGTTGTATTACATCCATCCCTTTTTTTTCTCCCCTCTGTCCCCCTCCCCACTCACCCTTTCCCCCCATCCCTGCCATTTTCTGGGGGGTGGCGTCACTCCTGCATTCTCTGGGGCTAGTGTTTTTCAGGCTCTACATCTTGTACCACCTTCCTGATATTCACCCAAACCCAGCACATCCTCTGCTATTATTCTCTTACTAGTTTTGGTTAACAGTCTTAAAAATTATAATTTTTTCATAAGAACTGGGCTTTTTTTTTCCTTCAGTGTGTATATTTTGGAATAGATAATATGTTCACATAATGCGAACTTCAAAAGTGACAAAGAAAGGTCGCCAGTTCGATTCGCAGCCAGGGCACAATAACCAGGTTGCAAGCCAGGTCTCCAGCCAGGTCCTTAGCTGAAAGCAGGTGAAAGGCAACTATACATTGATATCTCTCTCCCTCACTGCCTCTCTTCCTCCCCCCGCCCCCCTCTGGAAATAATAAATAAAATCCTTAAAAAAAAAGTGCCAAAGATACTTAATGAAATTATTCTCCTTTCCAACCCATGTCCCGCCATGCATTTCCTTTCTCAGAAGCAGTCATGGTGGTGGGAATGTAGGCTGGTGTAGCCACTGTGGAAAACAGTATGGGGTTTCCTTTAAAAACTAAAAATGGAACTGCCTTTTGATCCAGCAATTCCACTACTTGGACTATACCCAAAGAATCCTGAAACACCAATTCATAAGAA